>JAOSBN010072310.1:0-13042 GCA_027563595.1 Erythroxylum suave | reverse complement strand
AAGAGAGGAGGGAGGGAGATTTTAAAAAATTTTGAAATTTTTGCGAAAAAGTCCCCCAATTTTTAAAAATTTTCAGTACCGGCCAATATTTGATCGGTATTTTGAATACCACCGGTATAGGCCGGTATCGACCGGTATTGACTGGTACCGACTGGTATTTACATCTAGTACCAAAACTTATAATTCGGTACCGATTTTAGTCCGGTACGGTACGTACCCGTAGGTATGTACTGATATTCATAACAATGCTCTTGGGAGAATTTACGACAATCAAGATCATGTTAGAAAGATTCTCAAAAGCCTTCCAAAAAGATGGAGAGCTTGATGCAGATGAAATGCTTAGTTCACTGAAAATACATGAAGTAGATGAATTGCTTGGTTCACTAAAAATCCATGAAGTGGAGCTTGATGTAAAAGATAAACCCAGAAGGGATAAATATATTGCATTGAAGGCTGGTCAGAAGAATCAAAAGAAGCAGAAAAATAAAAGTACATCTTTAAAAGCATTAAAGATTGAAGAAATCAAGATTGATGATGCCAGTGAATCTGATCAAGATTCAAGTGAAGATGAAGATGAGCTATCCTTCATTTCAAGAAAGATTAGAAGGAAGTGGAAAAAGAAATCAAGGGGAAATAAAGACTTCTCTTTCAAAAAGAATAGTAAAGATGATTCGAAGAATGAGTAAAGCTCTATCGTCTGCTATGAGTGTAATAAACTTGGACTTTACAAGTCTGAATGTCCCTCGCTCAAAAGAAAACAAAAAGAGCATGATGGCAACATGGGAAGATCTGGATTCGTTTGAATCAGAATCAGACTTAGAAACATTAAAACAAGCAAATATATGCTTGGTAGCTGAAAGGGAAAGCGATGATGAGCTAATTTCTGACCTTGACGATCTTCAGCATGTCTATTTAGAATTGTTAGAAGATTCACATGTTATCTTAAAACAATATAGGTTATTGAAAAAGAAATTTGTTAAAAATTTAAAGAACACACAACTCTTAGAAGAAGAAAAAGTCTGCTTTAAAAAACAAGTAGACGATATGAAAAAGAAAGTAACTGTAAATAGATCTGAGGAAATTAATAAGCTAAAACAAAGGATTAATAATCTTTCAGCAGATTTATCGAAATTTACAGAAAGAACAAAAAGGATGAATGATATGATTGGAAGTTATAGACTTCCAAATGATAAAAGCAGTTTAGGCTTTAATTATAACACCCCATTCCCAACTGACATATGCATGTGTGTCTATTGGATACACGTGTACATGCCTGTCAGAAATGACATGTTAACTATCTCACCTTCACTGTATGTAACATGACATCATACACTAAACTATCAATCACACATTTTCTAAACCCAAAATGTTATCACATTATATCAAAAACCATAATTTACATTGTTTCATATAGTAAAATATCATCCATGTTTATACAACATTGTCTTATGAACATAAACAACTCACTACATACCGAATACTATAAACTCGAAAGAAATAACTATGTCCTCAATCCCAACTGACTAACCTTTGAGCCAAATCTAACTGTAACAGTTGCACAAAATATGCTTTTACAGAGTCTTAGAAGCTAGGTCGTCTCACTCTCGAACCTAGAAATCAATGGTGCAATTTTGATGAGTTTTACGAACTTAGCAAAGTAACCATCCTTGATGGTTCACTCATGTCATAAAACAAGATCAATTATACTATGTAAGCATACAATTTAAATCCACTTGACAAGTATCAAATACTATCACAGATAAATCATTTCTCAGTTAAACAGTTCAATCATATAATAACATTCACACAGCTTTGCAAATCATTCAATGAATTCAAATTATATGCGGATGCGATATGTATGAGACTTACATTCATTTTTATATTGTTGTGGCTGTGTGCTTTTACAGTATCCCAAATTATGGGTTTAGTTAGTCAATCAGTGACTTATGGATCACAGTGAGCCATAAGCTCGAACCACATATGCGGGAGCTTAAAGCTCTTATCAGTAACAATATTAGTAGTAATACCAGTCACAACTCCTTTATATTACAAGCATCGGATTGAAGTGCATGCCACGGTTTAGTCATCAAATTCAATTACTTTCATTTACATGTAATATAACATTATATCAGCCACAGTATCATTTACAGTAACAGCTACAGTAGCAGTGGTCATCGGACTAGGTCTGGCATTCAACTTTTTAGTTGAAAAATTATAAAATCATTTAGGCAGACGCATTCATATTCAATCAGCACTTCCAATATCATTCTCATGCATCAAAATGCCTCGGACAAATATTGTCCAAAATCTAGTACACAATCAACACAATTCAGTACAGTTCAATAAGATAGCAATACAGTTCAATAATGTACAAAACAATAAGATGAGACCATCTTAAGTTACTCACAGTATGCTCCAAACAGCTATTGTCTTGAAGTACTGGTAATGTCTGGATGCTATTGTTCAATGCGTTCCTCTATACAGACAATACATTCTCATATCACAATATTACACAATTATGTATTCATTTATGCAGATTCATTTATACTGAATATGTACAATGCATGTTTATGACAATTTCGAGTTTCTTATCATCAATCTAGTCATAATAATCATTTGGATATCCACATTCAATTTATTAACTCAGATTTGTTTAAAGGTACACTTTCAGGTCCATTTTCCACAATTAATTTCATCAGGAAAATGAAGGAATTTGGTAACACTTACTTATAACAAATTATTCTCCTATGTCTTAAGTCTCTATTGATACCAAGATCATTCAATTTGGTTCATTATTATATGTGTTATGCTCAAATTACCATAGACTATGCACATTTGAAATTTTGGCTAATGTATGATTATGCATTCAAGTTGTACAACCCATATCTCTCAATTCTCATATCCAAAAATTACAAACTTTATACCAAGTTAAATCTAAGAGAATAATCTACAACTTTGATGTAGAAATCTTGGCCTAATTTGATCTTCATCAATACAGTTTATTTAACAACCACAGGATATGTTTTCTGTCCTTGGTAGTGCTACAACCTAGGACAGGACTCAATTCATGCCAATTTTGACAGTCTTAGAGGCATAATTAAAATTATACTTCTTTAATAAATTTGTAGAAATATGTCTCTAGTTTAATTTGAATCAAGAATCAACTCATTTAGAAATCTACAGATGAGGTTATAATCAGAATACCGAAGCATATTTATGAAAATTCTCCAGTGCATAACATTCCAAAAGACTTCCACAGTTTCATCTCATCAATCACTATCAAATAACTTCAGATAACTCTAAATTTTTATGAAGAGAAAGAAAAATGTCTTAGGAATCCATTGATCTAAGTTTCAAGTCATTTGGAGTTCGGATGAAAAAGTTATAGCCAAAAGACATAGAGCTGTTCAATGAAATAGTCTAGTTCATAATTCATACATGCAACTACTGTCCTTTTCTCTCTCTAAACCTCAAAACTTCATCTTCTTCACTGAACCACACTTCTCCTCTTCTTTCATTTTCTTCCATTTCCAGATTTACACACTTCTAACACATCCAGTATGCATTTCTATATCTAGTAAAACCTTTAAACAAGTTAGACTCAAAGTTACACTTCAAACATTAAAATCTGAAGTTTCATTTATTTCTTCTCTCTCTCTCTACTGCGTTTTTTTCCCAACTTTTTGCGCTTTTCCATTTCTTTTTCTTTACCTCTTCAGTCTACGTTTTCTATCCTCTTACTCATTAAAACACAAAATCTCATTATATTTTGTGTTTTCTTTAGCTTTAACCTCACATAAATCCATCCCTAACATTTCCCAAACATTTACGCATATATCACAGAAACAAAGCATGTTCATCAGCTGTACTTTTCAGTTTTTTCTTCATTTCTCATTTTCATCAAGAACTTTATTTCATGATAAACTTTTCCTTTTAATGTTTTTCCCTTGGCACTACATCACTTAAATTTTTTCCTTAATTCTAAAGTCACTCAAATTCATCTTTGTAAACACTTCATATATTTTTAGGCATGAACAGTATATCAACTAACAACCATATATGTATTTCTTAAAACCAAAACAAGGGACATATATTTCTACATCAATTTACTTAAATTTTCATATATCTCAATCCAGAATCTATTTCATACATTTTTGAACAATTCCCAATTCTCAAATCCATCATCTAGTTCATATATCACTATATGCTCACCTATCAAACCCATACATGCGAGTTCATATTTTCATTGTAAAAAACTCATCAGAGCTACTTACTTGATTCAGCTACACTTCGCAGCGGTAAGGATAATTCAATCACACACAAGAATTCAATATTTGTAAATGAAGAACATAGAAGAACATTTCGGTGCTGGGTGTTCTCCACAGTGAAAAATAAAGAGAAGTTTCAGTAAATCTTTCTTCACTCAATCCTAACTGTGTGGCTATTTGCATGCAATTTCATGTGTCTTTTAAACTAGTTAGCCACTTTTCACCACAGTTACAAACCATTTTCCACAATACAAATTGGCCATTTGTTATATATATATGTATATATATATATATATATATATATTGCCACGTGTCACTATATAATTGGTCCATAAATCAAAATTTATCTGAAATTCACCAAAAATATGAAATAATCTAAATGTTCTCCAAATAAATTTTTAACTTAGATAATTCATAATCCATATTTTAATTGCATTTTTAACAATTAATAATACCTGAAAAATGTCAATGAATGCATGTACAAATAATTGTAATGTGCATGATCAATAATATCGTGTACGTGTATGCCACATTATACATAAACATGAGTTATGCTTTCTAATTTCTCATTAATCTTTAACAATCACCATTTTAACCCTAATTCAAGGGACAGGATGTTACATTAATGATAGAAATACTATTCATAATAGTAATGTTCTTCATAATAGAAATTTTGTTCCTAATAGAAAGAAAAAGAAACAATATTCTTACTATTATTCAAAGAAAAATCATAAGACTAACCCCAAAGGACCCAAGAAAATATGGGTACCTAAAAAGGATATAATATATATTGCAGATCTCCTTACTTGGAAGAAGCAACCACCACCAATGGTACTTGGACAGTAGCTGCTCACGACACATGACGGGCAGAAGGTCTATGTTCATAGACCTCCAACATAAGCAAGGAGGATCAGTAACTTTTAGAGACAACTAGCAGGGAAAAATAGTTGGGATTGGCAAAATTGGTAAAGATTCTTTTTCGTCTATTGATAATGTTCTGCTAGTTGATGGCTTAAAGCATAATCCAATTAGTATAAGTCAATTATGTGATTTTGGTTATGGAGTATCCTTTAATCAAAATTCTTGTATGGTCAAAAACAAAGACGATTTTATATTTTTTTTGCTAAGGGACAAAATAACCTCTATAAAATTAACTTAGACAATTTGAAAAGTCAAAATATTTCATGCCTTATATCAAAAGATGATGAAAAACTAATTTGGCACAAAAAGCTAGGACATGTTAGCTTTAAACATATTTCCAAGTTAGTTAGACATGATTTGGTAAAAGGTTTACCAAAGATAAGTTTTAACAAAGATTTCTTTTGTGAGAGTTGTCAAAAAAGAAAACAAGTTAAATAATCTTTTTCGTTTAAGAATATTGTAACTTCATCTAGACCTTTAGAGCTATTACATATAGATTTGTTTAGTCCAACCAGAACAGTAAGTCTTGGCGGAAAGAAGTATGGTCTTGTAATTGTTGATGACTTTACTAGATTTTGTTGGATATTGTTTTTATCACATAAAGATGAATCTCTTAAATGCTTTAAAGTTCTATCCAAAAAGTTCCAAAATGAAAAAGAATTTCTATTTCTAGAATTAGGAGTGATCATGGTGGAGAATTTGAAAATGAAAAATTCAAAATGTTTTGTGAAGAGAATGGAATTTTCCATAATTTCTCTGCTCCTAGCACTTCTCAACAAAATGGAGTTGCAGAAAGAAAGATTAGAACGATTCAGGAAATGGCAAGGACTATGCTATGTGAAATGAATCTTCCTAAGTACTTCTAGGCAGAAGCTGTAAATACAGCTTGTTATATTCAAAATAGAGTATTTTTGTGACTTATTTTAAATAAAACTCAATATGAATTATGGAAGGGAAGAAAGCCAAATATTTCTTACTTTCATCCTTTTGGTTGCAAATGCACTATTTTCAATACAAAAGAAATTTTGGATAAATTTGATTTTAAGATCAATTCAGGAATTTTTCTAGGTTATTCAATTACTTCTAAGGCTTATAGAGTTTATAATCTTGTTTCTAAATCTGTTGAAGAGTCTATGCATGTAAAATTTGATGATGATTCTCATCTAGATAAAAGAGACGATTCTGACGATGAAACTCTATCTGCTCTGTTAGTTAATAACCTAGACGATTCACCACTAGACAATCCATCTGATAAAGTAGTAGATAGTTCCAAAAATATTAGCTTAGGAAAAGACTATAAATATAAATCTTCTCACCCTGAAAATTTGATTATAGAAGAAACATCAGAAGGAGTGAGAACTAGATCTAAGTTTAGAAGAGAGGCCAATGTAGCATTTGTTTTTGAATTAGATCCTAAGAAAATTGATGAAGCTCTTTAAGACGAAGCTTGGATTTTAGCTATACAAGAGGAGTTGAATCAATTTACAAGGAAGAAAGTTTGGTCTTTAGTCCCTAAACCTTCAAATAAATGTATTATAGGAACTAAATGGGTATTCAAAAATAAATTAGACGAATAAGGAAAAGTAACCCATAACAAGGCTAGATTAGTAGCTCAATGTTATAATCAATAAGGAATAGACTATAATGAACCATATGCCCCTGTAGCTAGACTAGAAGCTATCAAGATCTAGCTTGCATATGTTGCTCATTATAATATAAATCTGTTTCAAATATATGTAAAATGTGCTTTTTTGAATGGTTTTATAGATGAAAAAGTTTATGTAAAACAACCGTCAGGTTTTGAAGACTTTGATAAACTAGATTATATGTATAAACTTCATAAAGCTTTGTATGGATTAAAACGAGCACCTCGTGCTTAGTATGATCATCTGAGTTTGTTTTTGATTAAAAATGACTTTATTAGAGGTCAAGTAGATAAAACATTATTTATAAAATATTTATAATGATTTTATTGTTGTACAAATATATGTAGATGATATCATTTTTGGTGCAACTTCTAAAATATTATGTTCAATTTTTGAAAATCTTATGAAAAGTGAATTTGAAATGAGTATGATGGGTGAATTAAAGTTCTTTCTTGCTTTACAAATTAAACAAACTGAAGAAAAGATTTTTATTCTTCAACAAAAGTATATCAAAAAACTTTTAGTCAAATATAAAATGGAAAATGATAAACCAATGTCAACTCCTATGCATCCCTCAATCGTCTTGACCAAGGATGAAGTTGGTAAGAAGATTGATCAAACTCTTTTCAGAGGAATTATTGGTTCTTTGCTTTGCCTAACTACAAGCAGACATGATATTATGTTTAGTGTTTGTTTGTGTGTAAGATTTCAAGTAGATCCTAGAGAATCTCATTATATTGCTATTAAAAGAACATTGAGATACTTGGCAGGTTCTACTGATCTTTCCTTAATGTATGAGAAAGGTAAAGATTTCAGGTTAATTGGCTACTGTGATGCTGATTATGCCGGAGATAGGATTGATAGAAAGAGTACAAGTGGAGGTTGTCACTTTCTTGGTCATAATCTAATTTCTTGGTCAAGCAAGAGGCAAAGTTCAATTACTCTATCTACTGTAGAAGCTGAATATTATTCTATCCAGGAAGATCAGATTGGATCAGATTCCAATCTTTTATGACAACACAAGTGCTATTAATCTCTCAAAGAATCCAATACAACACTCAAGGGTAAAGCATATTAAAGTTAGACATCATTTTATAACAGACTATATACAGAGAGGGATCATCAATCTACAGTTTGTTGAGACGAATCAACAATGGGTAGATATCTTCACCAAACCCTTAAGTGAAGACAGATTCAAGGAAATCAGAGGAAACCTGAATATGGTGATGTTAAATGACCATTCATCTGAGACTCCATGATCCAGAAGAATCGTCTTGAAAAAGCTAAAAAGTAGTAAGTTTTCAGATTAAATAGTAACGGTAACTTTCACTCGGTAGTTTCAATCTCATGATTACCAGTGGATTAGTTAAAAATGTTACAAACTTTTTAAGAGTGTATATAAAAAGAAATCATCTCAAAATATACAACACCTTACACTCTAGAATTTTCTTGAAAAACTTGGGAACCAATTTGTTCAAAGGGTTCTCAATAAAGGCGATCTAACCCTCTGTTCTAAACATCAAATCTTTCTTAGTTCATTTCATATTTTTCTCTCAATTGCTTCTATATACTAACCTCACTTCTTTAAGTGAAATTCATTTCAGTGTTTAGCGTTTATCTTTTACAGATTAAAAATGTCGAATCTCTTATTTATGGAAGACTCATCGATTTCACTTCCCTGAAAGATAATCAGATGGATATCAAACTTGAGATTAAAGTAGTTGGATGGAAGAACTTCTTCAATATCTGAGAGACGGTATATCTGAATGAAATATATGAGTTCTGGAAAAATGCGAAGGTGGTAGATAACACCTTGGTATCAATGGTAGATGGGTTATCAATAATAATCACACAAGATTCTATTATAAAGGCTATTCGGTGTCTAAATGAAGGAGCAGAATTGTTCAACAATATAAAGTGGATCGCTCAAAGTCATATAAATGAAGCCAACATCAATCAACAACTATATGGATCTAGTAGTCTAGGAATCAAGAAGTCTTCAACTCTCATTCCGAAGGCTAGGGTTCTTCACTCACTTCTTCTCCATTGTATCTTACCAAGAGCGGGATCAAATGATGTGGTGACGATGAATGATGAACAATGTCTATTTCATTTACCCACTCACCAACCTGTTAATCTTCCGTTCTTGATTCTGAAGTACGTGGTAAAGGCTAGGGAGGATTATCATCTGAAGAGTGGTTCTTTACCTTACAGTATGCTGTTAATAAGATTCTTTAAAGAATCTGGAAACCTACTTGATAAAGGAAATAGAGTAAAGCTGAATGTTAAGAGTGTTATCAATGCTTCTAATATTCACAAAATGGGGATCAAGACTAAAGTCGAAATGGATGTAGATTTCACATTGAAAGCACAATCTAAGGGGGAGCTTTCAGTAAGACGAAACAGGAAAGAATGTGTTCTGTCTAAAACACAAGCAAAACCTCGATCATCCGGAAGAATATCAGCAGAGGTAAAGGTTGAACAATTGTCTGGTGAGTCGATATAAGCTAAGACATTTCTAAAAAAGAAGGAAAGCAAGGTTCAACAACCAACTCACCAAGTGTCTCTAAAGAGGAAGGATGAGACGCTCCAACCAGAAAGCCCGAGAAGATAAGAAGGTCACCAAGATTAATGACCTTACAACAACAAGAACAGAAGAAGCACAAAGCTCTGATTCTTGGTAGAGATTCTAAGAGTAAAAAGGAGCAAGAGCAACAACAGCAACCTATCAAACCAATTGTCTCTATCCCTCAGAATCAATTAGAACAATCGTCTGGAGAGACAAAGATAAAAAGGAAGTTAGTATTTGAGAAGAAGAAGCCTTAGCAACAACTCTCTTCCAAATCAACAGAAGAACAAAAGAAGACGAAGCCTATTAAGAAGAAGAAGGTTTTATCATCTGATGTTCAACAAAAGATACCAACTGTTAAAAAGCAGCAAGTAATATACAACCTCCTCAACCAATGAAGAAAGAAGATTTGAAGATGAAGGTTAGAGAAGAATCAACACCTGATCATAACAGAGGTTCAATTATCATGAGAGAACCTTTTAAACAGAAAGTTAAGGTTCAAGTTGAACCTATAACAGTAAATGATCAGAGGATACATCTTCTAATCCATAAAGATCGAAGACTATATAGTATTCTGCGAGGTGAAAAGACAGAACCATGTCCAGTGAAGATTACAAAAGATCCTTACACAATCTATCCAATAACAAGCAGCACGATAATCAAGATTGTACCAGATGTACAACCTAGACGTCCAGTACTAGAAGTCAGCATAGAAAAAGGAAAAAAGAAGAAGTTTCCTGAAAAACGAGAAGATGATCCCACATAAGAAGAAATTTAAGTGGCAGTGAAGAACATAGATGATGTATGTTATGCGTCTCAACCTGTAGGTGTCTATATATCACATCACATATCAAGGGAATCAGGAAGTAATTTTGGAGCATCTACCAAAGACGATAGCTTTAAGGTAGTTGGCACAATATCAGAAGGAAGGTACAAAAGTATAATAATTGAAAGTATCAACTTTAACTTTGAAACTTTTGTGCATTTTCTCATTCATTTCAAACCCTCATGTTTCATTCCCTTAGTTAAAAGTATTTTACACCTCCTAAGGAAACCAATTTACAAGTTACCTAGACCTGATGATCTTGATATCCTTGACGGAAAATAACCTTTCAACTTACCCTCAATTAAAATTATAGAATTAGACGATTCACCTAGAAAACCATCTGTGATTATATTCATCCACTTAGTGAAATGCTACAAGAACCTACCGTTAATTTGGAGCCCTTGAAGAATTTCATCAAATGGACTGAAGCTAGTCACAAGTAGACGAAAGTTTAGGAAACCTTAGCTAAACATATTGAGAAACTTAATACTAAGGTTGATGAGCTAGGTGATGCAGTAGGTGATCTTTATGAGAAAATATCACTTCTACATGTTTCTTTAGAAGAAGACCTCAAGATGATTCGCACTGATATTCAACAAATGTATTCTGAAATTTGAAGCGTTTAAAATGAATGATCTTTTTGATTAATAACAAATAGGGGGAGAACTAGAGAATAGTAGAAAGGAGAATGAAATTTTTGTTTATCATTGTATATTATATATCTTGCTTTATTTGTCTGAATATCTTTATTCGTTTGAATATTATTTTTATCTTCTAATATTATGATTATTTGTTATCATCAAAAAAGGGGAGATTGTTAAGTTAAGAAGACTTCACTTCTTCTATTTGATTTTGATGAAAGTCAAATAATAATAATAATAGAAGTGTGTGAATTGTTTTGATAAATTTGTTAAGTTTACAGATAAATGTAAGTAGCATAAATCATCAAATCTAGACGATACTTAAGTAAAAGCTGAATAAGATGAATCGTCTAAGATGGGTCAGACGAAGTGATCAAATTGAAGCATACAGACGAAACATACAAATTGAAGCATACAGACGAAGCATACAAATCGAAGCATACAAGATGATGTAAATTGAAGAATGTATGAGAATGTTAGTTAGTTGGAGTTGGTTATAGGACTCAACTAATAACAGACTTTAAAAGATTCTACAAACTGATCTCTCAAGATGACAGTTGGAGATTTAGATTATAAAATATCAGTTGTAGTCATAAAAAACAATACAACAATACACAGAACAAAAAGAGAGCAAAAACATTTGTAACATGAGTGTGAAAGCTCAAAACAGTATCTTTTTGAGTGAAAGGAAGGTTAGAGCCTGAAGAAGCTAAGAAAGCAGATAAAGAATACTTTGTGAAAGAGACCTGAAGAGGCTTTGCAAGTGTAGAAATAATACTTGCAATGTTGAAGGAGATAGTGAAATATCAGAAAAACTCTGAGGACTGGACGTAGCCTAAGATTAAGGGTGAACTAGTATAAATCGCAGCGTGATATTCTCTAACTCTTATGTCTTTAATTTTCTTGTTATTAGAAGAATATATATTAATTTTTGTTGTTGCATTATTCATCAAATTAAGGGCATTGTTTTGTACTCGTCTGAATTTGTCAAGAAAATTAAGAAGATTTTAAAGATTAATATCTTAGATGATTTACCACAATTCAACCCCCCTTCTTGTGTATTTTACATATTATATGTGATTTCTATATTAACAAGTGATTTACTTCAATCTTCTATATAGAAACTTTAATTGTTTTTACAATTACTAATGGAATTAAAAGGTCATTAAGTTTCTAGTTATCACCCATATAATAGTTGATGAATAATTAATCCTTCTATTTAGGTGTATTATTATATAAATATCTCAATTATGATATGTATAACATATAAATATAAAACAATCAAAATTGAAAGAACAATGCATTTCAATTATCATATATTATTCAAAATTTAACAACTTTTTCAACCAACTAATGCTATGTAAATAACATTAAAAATCGAACAAAAAGTGACTAACAGTTTTTAACTGAAATTATAAAATTTGACAAAATCTTATTAAAATTAAATTCGACGAACTCTATAGAAATTGAGTCAACTAGTTCTTTAGATGAATCATAAATTTATATATGTTATTAGTTCTATAATGTCCTTTGATAGGCCATTAAAAGTAAGACCTCTAGACACGTCTCTTACTTTATGCTCTTTCAGGAAACTTTTCATAACCCAACTATTTGTGTGAATATGATCCGATGGAGCATTCCACATTCTAATTAATGGATCTCTATATTAGGTCATGAACATTTTGTTAAGCTCTTCACATTTTCCCATAGGAGTGGAGAAGCCCTGATAACCAATAAAGATCAGACCTTATCATGTAATTTACCAATATAACATGTAACTTTAGGTCTATCCCAGTCACCATACAAAATTGATCCAATTGTGCCTTTATAAAATTCACACGATTTTGTTGAGCTACAGTTTGGATTGAAATTGAGTTCTCATTACAACCATTTTCTTGAAATGAATTCCAAGAAAAATAATATTTAATTCTTTTGAATAATAAGTTAAATTATGTCTTATAATATGAGCATATCATTAGAGACAAAAATACTTGAAGGACCATAAAAAATTATTCTTTTTCAATCATTAAACCTAAATATCAATCTAATTAGATATTTATTTCTAATTATATATTATTATTAGAAACTCATTTCTTGTAACATCCCACCCCCTACAGGAAGGGTAGAATGGTAATTTGACTTAGGATGAGAGTGATTGGGTTTAAATAGGA
>JAOSBN010072278.1:0-13044 GCA_027563595.1 Erythroxylum suave | reverse complement strand
TCTTTCAATGACCCAAACCCCCATTTTATCAACTTTGATTGCAATTTTTGGTAATTAGGCTAGCTTAGACCTTTTCAATAGGTTCCAATTAAGTGAGACGACCCGAGGTTGCATCATGTATTGCAAACTTTGGAATTTTTATTTTTGACCGGTTTCCAAGGATCGATCATAAGGTCGAATCGACAAAGCCACGATCAGGGCTTATGAGAATTTAGTTGTTCCTACCCTAGTGCATCATTTTCATTACGTTAATGAACGAAAAAAGATGTCATGGAAACTAGTCTAACTGGACTAAAACATTAATCAACACAAAGAGATATGAGTGCAATAAAATTTGAGTTAGTTCTTCAGGCTATAGTTTGAAGTTAATTTCCTATAGGGAAATCTTCGCAATAATGTCTACTATACAATTATATTTACAGTTACAACAATAAATTTCTTATAAGAAAATACCTCAAATGTCATAAAAATACTATATAAGATCATCTAATCACCTTAAATTAAAGAACCAATAGATACGCAATATAAGCAAAAGATATAGTTTGTCTGGTCCCATAACAATTGCAAAATTTAGTTAAGTTTGAAACACCTATTTTGCATGAGTCCTATAAGATATAAATTCAACAATACTCCAACATCAAGAAAAGATCAACACCATTACCAAGTTTGAAACACTCATGGCCAAAAATGATAATTATAGGGGTGAAAAAAAAATATTTCAAGAACAACATCAAGTCTTTAAAAGAAACTAAAAATATGGTTAGTTTATGCAGAAAACAATTAAATAATTATTTTCACACAATCTGAATTACTTTATGGCACTACTTTATCGGTCTCTTTCTCTGTCTCTTTCTTTTTGTGATCTTTTAGCTGTCGGGAAAAATAGGTTAAGTAAGTGTATTATGGAATAGAGAAAAATAAATTAACAACAATAAGAGCTTAAGGCTTACTTTTATGCTTGGAACATCAATCTCATTAGCCACAAGATCATCATATTCAGGGGTGTAATTTTTCTCATTAATAGGCAGCAAGCTAGCTTTAATGGATATTCTCCTTGCAAATTCATTTTTTGTACTAGTACCCCACATAGAAGCAAGATCAGTCCGCAACTTACAAAACAATTGCGGCTGAATGACACATACAAATCACAAGAAATATGTTGAAATTGGAAAGATAATTTAGCTAACAAAAAGATGCCACAATGAATTTACCATATGAGTCAAGGATTTATGCTTGGATCTAGACCAATACTTGATAGAATTAATGCTTCAATGTTTAAGAAGTTTTCAAGCTACCATTTGGTCAAGAGTCAAAATGTCTGAAAAGGCTCTATTAACTCATTCTATGCAAAAGCTCTCTTGATTTAAGTAGTCTAGCGCATTAATGTTATACTATCCTTGGATTATAAGAATCCAAACGGTGCACTTCTTCATAGAATATTTATCAAGGTCAACTTCAATCAAATTTGTTGATGGTTATTTATAGTCAAAATATTAAATTCCAATTAAGTCTATTATGTCCATTTGCATAAAATCTCCATTTAATTAGCACTTAAATTCTTCAATTTTAGTAAATTTGAGATTCCTATTGATACAAAAAAAAATTCTCTTTATTTTTTCACACATGGTTTGAATAAATAAATAGACTTAAAGAGCACAATATTTCTTGTCACATTATCCAAATATGTAAAGTATTAATAATTATTAGCAAAACTACCTTGTAAAAATAAATGAAGCCTAACTTGTGCAGCGATGAATTATGCCTATCCAGATCTAAATTGTTACAAAACAGTTAACAAACACGTGTCAAACCCACCTGAAGAACAACAAAGCATAGATCTTGCAGTTTGGCTTTCAATGCCCATTAACCTAGTCGGGATGCAAGGGAACACCAAATAAGTAAGGTCTCTTCAGCTACAGCTTCAGCTATATATATATATATATATATATATATTGTAAACCTTCTTGACATTGGAGTATAAGAAAGTTATCTATCTTGCACAATGAACACAAAAGGAGAACAATGAATCCATGAGTAACATTAATATAGGAAAATAATGGCTCTTCTATAAGAGGAATTGGTTTAGTGGGGAGAGAGAAAACTAATAACCACCATAAATTGATGATATCAAGTAAGTTAAGAACCAGTACATAGTTCTCATGTTGTGGAGATGGTCTGCAAGCTTGATTAGAACGACTCGTGGATCATCAACCATTCCTAAAAGAATCACACGTAGTCTATCAAGAAAGACTAATTCAACCCAAAATGATTTATCAAAAAAAAATTACATCACTTGACCAACCATCACGAGAAGTGTTCAACTAAGTTATGATTCTTGCACCATTTTATTGAGAGTTAATCATATGCACATAATAAAAATATTTGACAAAAATTGGTTCTCAACTAATCACTTAAACCTAAAGAAAAAAGTAGAAGTTATGGGGCTAATCAGAAGTCCAAGAACGCAATAGTAAGCGTTACAAAAAAAACAGGATGATATGGAAAAAGATGTTCATTCTTGTCGTAAGCACCAATTTGTCCAAGTGTAGAAAAGTAGAAGAAACTATTGGATGGCTTCTGATTAACTAGGTTTTATCCCATCTATATATAACAATAGGTCAACACAAGTTGTGAATAACATTTCAATAAAGGCAGAAAACTAATATTAATCTTAACTAGGTTTTAGCCCATCTAGTTGTAATAGTAGGACAATTATAAGTTATCACTAGTATAACAAAATAAGACACAAACTATTATAGTACGTTAAATCACTCCACACAATGGTATTTAATTGATTAGATAAGATCACGTGCAAAAGACTGATTTAACTTAATAATAAGAAGTAATCAAATCAGACAAGTATCAAGCCAGGCTGAAACCGGTTGAAGAATAATGGCTTTATATAGCTTCTAACATCATTTTTAAGTTTCATACCTCTTCATGGCCAATGGAACCTTGGTTCTCATTTATCCTACGATGTCTATGTAGTAGCTGGGAAAAGAATTTACATGGATACGAAACAAGTTAGGAAAGCATAGATGTCCAAGGATGACAAAAATTCAACATGAAATGAAAAATGATAATAACACTCAAATCAAGGAAATATATAATATATGTTTGAGAAGTAACAAGTCAAAAAAGAAGAATAAAAGAGTAAAGTGATAGCAGATAAACCATATTAAAAAAATAATTAGAAGTTGCCACTCTATAAATTTTCAGCTTAATGAATAAGAAAATTACCTTAGAAAAACAATTTCAATATTTAGCTAACTTGTATTCCTGGAGAATTCTTGTGGACTGGCTCAAACCAAGGTAGAAGCAAGCCGAAGATTTGTTGGAGCCAAATCTATAGACCTAAGCAATAAGGGGATTTGGTCATCCATTCTGTAAGGATAATTCACAAGGTGAGTAGAGGACAGAATTTGTAATGGTTGTGCTATAAAAGGGAGGCTCTATATGTGAAATGGATACACAATGTTTTCAGAAAGAATAAAAGTATTTGGATATTAAAGCTAAGGTAGGAAATTCCAGGAACCCTAAAGGAAATCCTAGTAACAAGGCCATGGATACAACAACAGGTATTCCATAGGATTAGAAATGGAGAAAACATTTCCTTTTTGTATGATAATTGGCAATGTAAAGGTCTCCTATATCAAGTAGAAGAGGTTCAATCCTTGAAATTGGTGGTGAGTCTAAAAACTAAGGTGAGAGTATTAATTAGAAATAATCAATTGATATAGCCATTCCATAACAATAAAAGAGCCAACCTCACAATAGAAGAATTGCCTAGACGCCAAAGAACAAGATGAAATTCAGTGGCTAACCAATAAATCAAGGAAGTTTATCACAAAAGCATACAAAACACTTTTGTAGATTCCACATAACACAAGGACATTGACATCCATCTAGCTCATTCATTTATCTTATCAATGAGAATCAATGGAGAGTTGTTTATGAGGGACAGGATCAAGTTCTCCATTAACACATTGCATTGTGAGTTATGTAGTATAGAAATGGAAAATCTAGAGCATCTCATAATTAGATGCAGATATACCAGGAAAATCTGAGATCATATGCAAACTATTTTCAACTTGGACAGTCCAGTGGAATCTTAGGATGAAACTATTAATTGGATGGGGAACTTTAGCAAGAGGAATTGATGCAAATCTACTTACTAGTACAAAGAGAAGATGGGGATAGGAGTAATGTTGGTTTATGTGGGCTCATAAGTACCCCTTAGATATCAAGATGTAGACGTTTACTAGGAACCACAACTCTTTGTAATCTAGACTTTTTGGATTATCCTTGACAGTTTATATTCTACTAGTAATTATCTTCAATCAATGAAATCTTTAATTAAAAAAAAGAGAATGTATTTTTACTTAGAAATCTAGAAGAAGAAATTTACATGAATGTTATACTAGGTTATGGGAAGAATTTGGCTGGTCATATAGTGTGTAAGTTAAAGAAGGCATTATGTGGCCTTAAGTAATCACCTCGAGCATAATTCAAAAGATTTGCAAGAGTTATGTTGGCTATGGGATATAGACAAAGTCAAGGATATCATACATTGTTTATCAAATACTCTCATTCGAAGGGAATTATAGCTCTCCCAATGTATGTTGATGACATAATAGTGATGGGGGATGATGATAAAAAGAAACAGTTGCTTAGTCATTGATTAGCCAAGGAACTTGAGATTAAGGTGTTGGGAACGTTGACGTATTTCCTTGGAATTGAAGTTGCACATTATACGCTAGGAATTTTTATCTCGCAACAAAAGTGTGTTACAAATCTTCTTAAGGAAATAGGCAAAACAATATGCAAACCTACAAGCACTCCTATGGATCCGGATATTAAGCTTGAAAAAGCAGAGGAAGATGCTACAAATATCAGCATCTAGTAGGAAGAATAATTTATTACTCTCACAAATGATTAGATATAGTATATGCAATTAGTGTAGCTAATCAGTTTATACATAGTTCGAAAGAAGTTCATTTGTTAGCAGTTCAAAGAGTTCTTCAATATATTAAAGGAACACCAAGGAAGGGTATTTTGTTCTAAAGAAATGGAGGTTTGGTAATTTAGTTATACAGTAATGCCGATTATGATGGATCAATAGTTGAAGGAAGATCAACTTCAAGATATTGCACTTTTCTTGGTGGGAATGTGATTTAGAGACACAAAATACAAGGTGTAAAGGCTTGATCAAGTGTAAAGGTGATGATTCAATGTATGTGTGAACTACTCTAGTTGAAGATTATTATTGAAGAGTTGAAGATTAAGTAGGATGGCAGTTCATCAAGGAAAGTTAGAGAATGGATTAATTTGCATACCTTACGTGTTTACCCATAGACAATTGATTGACATTCTCACTAAAGGTTTGAGCAACTCAATTTTTTATACTATTGTGATTGGCTTTATTCGTATCCTTTTCTCTTTAGCAACCTAATATAATTGGTATTTGTATCATTTTGATGTTAGATCTCCTTTATTGATGGTAGTCTTCATGAAGAAGTGTATTTAGAGCAATCGCTTGGCTTTTGTTGCTCAAGCACAATATGGGCCTAACATCATGTTCCTCAAGACGACACTATATTAGTTGAAGCAGTCTCCTATAAGTTGGTTTGGTAGTTTAAGTGAGGTTGTTCTATAGTTTCTTCTTTTCATTATGTTAAAGATCATTAATTATTTTATCAATACTACTCATCTAGTAAAGGTATATTGTTGTTGTTTGGTAAGGGCCCTACTGTATGATCTCGTCACGGGACGATTAAGAGAGAAATCTATCTTCTTTCCTTTGTTGTTATTCTTCCCTTTGGAGGAAGAATCGATTTTGAATAAAGGGTAGCTAGCTCTTAACAGAGCCAGCTGAATAAATTACAGCTAAAGTAACTACTATTTTTCTGTGATAATTTCAATACTTTATTCATTGGTAATTTGGCTGTTTTAATAGGCAG
The DNA here is from genome assembly GCA_027563595.1 of Erythroxylum suave. Classification (NCBI taxonomy): domain Eukaryota; kingdom Viridiplantae; phylum Streptophyta; class Magnoliopsida; order Malpighiales; family Erythroxylaceae; genus Erythroxylum; species Erythroxylum suave. Next base: position 7,084 of record JAOSBN010072278.1, on the reverse strand, counting down.
AATAGGATAATAAAAATCCATCTAACTAAGACTCCTATTATAGTAGAACTCTATTAAGAAACAAAAACCAGAAAGGATCTTTCAAAAGCTAACTATCCTTATCCAAATACTATCCTAATCTAATCTTTTGTTATTGCTCCTATCTAAATAAACTCTCCAGCCTTCTCTAGTATATCAGTCGTTACCCAACTTCTTCCCTCTTCTTTTATAAGTTTTACCCACAAAAGCATCCTTATCATTACTCCCCTTCTCGACATCGAGCTTGCGCTCAATACTTACGAAGTTGTTAGATATAGCTCCCTCTCTACTGCTTCCTCACAGGCAGCAAGAGAACCTAGAGCTTAGGGAATAGAAACTGTATTGTGGAATAGAAAAAAAATAGGTTAGGCAAGTGTATTGTGGAATACAAAAAAATTAATTAACAATAATAAGAGTTTAGGGCTTACTTTCAAGCTTCGAACATCAATCTCGTTAGCCACAAGATCATCATCTTTAGGGGTGTAATTTTTCTCATAAACTTAACTTGTTTTTACAAGTTTTGTCAAATTGATTCATATTTTATGAATATGTGATATACATTTTTCTGATTTTTTTCCACTAAGCCACCAATTTTTCATAATCAAATGCCATTATGGAAGCTCGCTGCATCATTTGTAGAACCAAATGTCTTTCTTGTGTATATCAAGTTTTCAATTTCCTTGATATCTTCCCATAAATCAATGATATTTTGTCTATATTTCAATGTATAGCTTCAAAGAAAGTTGAAAACTGGTATCTAACACATTTACCAATGCTCAAAGTAGATAATGATCTAAGCTCTGAAAATGCTAAAAAAAAAGAACAAGTATATCTTCCCTTTAGAGCTTCACACCACTAGGACCAAATAAACATAATATCATAAAATTGATAAAAATTGTAATCTAGGATTGTCAAACACCAAATCAAACTGGATATTGATGACATTCTTTGTTATTATATGTAGTCATCTAAAATAAACCATTAAGGTTTTGACATACCTTGCTATAGATGCTAAACAGGCTATTTAGTCGACTCGACAATGTAACTTCCATCCCTAGGACTGGGACTGGGACATAACTATAAGCAAAGGAGGGGGGAGGGGGGGGGAAGAGAGAGAGGTTCTTTATGAATAAACAAATTGATAGTAATTGTGGCTGCACATAGGACGTGAATTTAACAAATAATTGTGAAACATGAAAGCAATTAAGTGCTTGTATGTAGAATAGTAGGAAATAATGTCAACTGGAAGCAATACTTATGAAGTTGTTAGATATAGCTCCCTCTCCACTGCTTCCTCACAAGCAGCAAGAGATGCTAGAGCTTAGGGAATAGAAAGTGTATTGTGGAATAGAAAAAAATAGGTTAGGCAAGTGTATTGTGGAATAGAAAAAAACAAATTAACAATAATAAGAGCTTAGGGCTTACTTTCAAGCTTAGAACATCTATCTCGTTAGCAACAGGATCATCCTCTTCAGGGGTGTAATTTTTCTCATAAATTTAACTTGTTTTTATAAGTTTTGTCAAATTGATTCATATTTTATGAATAAGTGATATGCATTTTTCTGATGTTGTTCCACTAAGCTACTATTTTTTTATAGTAAAAAGCCATTATGGAAGGTCGCTGCAACATCATTAGAACCAAATGTCCTTCTTGTGTACATGAAGTTTTCAATTTCCTTGATATCATCCTATAGATCAATGATATTTTGCCTATATTTTAGTGTATAGCTTTAAAAAAATTTCCAAACTAGCATCTAACACATTTACCAATGCTCAAAGCTGATAATGATGTAAGCTCTGAAAACGCTTGAAAAAAAGAGCAAGCATATGTTCCGATTGGAACTTCACACCACTAGGCCCACAAAAACATAATATTGGAAAATTGATAAAAATTGTAGTCTAGGATTGTCAAACACCAAATCAAACCAGAAATTGATGACATTCTTCATTATTAGATGTAGTCAGTTAAAATAAACCACTAAGGTTTTGACATACCTTGCTATAGATGCTAAACAGGCTCTTTAGTCAACTCGACAACGTAACTTCCATCCTTGGGATATAACTATAAGCAGGGGGAGGGAAGAGAGAGAGAGAGAGATTCTTTATAAATAAAGAAATTGATAGTAATTGTGGCTGCACATGGGACATGAATTTTATAAATAATTGTGAAAAATGGAAGCAATTGAAAAATGAAAGCAATTAAGTGCTTGTATGTAGAACAGTAGGCAATAATGTCAACTAAAAGCAATACTTATGAAGTTGTTAGATATAGCTCCATCTCTACTACTTCCTCACAGCCGGCAAGAGATGCTAGAGCTTAGGGAATAGAAAGTGTATTGTAGAATAGAAAAAAATAGGTTAAGCAAGTATATTGTGGAATAAAAAAAATAAATTAACAATAATAAGAGGCTAGGGCTTACTTTCAAGCTTAGAACATCAATCTCCTTAGCCACAATATCATCATCTTCAGGGTTCTAATTTTTCTCATCAATTTAACTTGTTTTTATAATTTTTGTCAATTTGATTCATATTCTATGAATATGTGATATACATTTTTTTGATTTTATTCCACTAAACTACCAATTTTTCATAATCAAATTCCATTATGGAAGCTCCCTACAACATTTGCAGAACCAAATGTCGTTCTTGTGTATATGAAGTTTTCAATTTCCTTGACATCATCCCATAAATCAATGATATTTTGTCTATATTTTAGTGTATAGTTTCAAAGAAAGTTGCAAACTGGCATCTAACACATTTACCAATGCTCAAAGCCGATAATTATCTAGGCTCTGAAAATGCCAAAAAAAAAAGAAAAAGTATATCTTGAGCTTCACACCACCAAGACCACAAAAACATGGGATGTTAATTTTACAAATAATTACAAAACATGAATGCAATTAAGTGCTTGTGTGTAGAACAGTAGGCAACAATGCCAACTGGAGGAAATACTTACGAAGTTATTAGATATAGCTCCCTCTTTACTGCTTCCTCACAGGCAGCAAGAGATGCTAGAGCTTAGGGCATAGAAAGTGTATTGTGGAATAGAAAAAAATAGGTTAGGCAAGTGTATTGTACAATAAAAAAAAAAAGTTAACAATAGTAAGAGCTTAGGGCTTACTTTCAAGCTTGTAACATCAATCTCATTAGCCACAAGATCATCATCTTCAGGGGTGTAATTTTTCTGATCTATTTAACTTGTTTTTACAAGTTTTATCAAATTGATTCATATTATACGAATATGTGATATACATTTTTCTAATTTTGTTCCACTAAACTACTAATTTTTCATAATCAAATGCCATTATGGAAGCTCGCTGCAACATTTGCAGAACCAAATGTCGTTCTTGTGTATATGAAGTTTTCAATTACGTTCATATCATCCCATAAATCAATGATATTTTGTTTTTATTTCAGTGTATAGCTTCAAAGAAAGTTGCAAACTGGCATCTGACACATTTACCAAAGCTCAAAGCGGATAATGATCTAAGCTTTGAAAATTCTAGAAAAAGAAAAAGAACATGTATATCTTCCCTTTAGAGCTTCATACCACTTGGGCCACAAAAACATAATATTAGAAAATTGATAAAAATTGTAGTCTAGGATTATCAAACAACAAATCAAACTAGAAATTGATGACATTCTCCATTATTAGTTGTACTGAGTTAAAGTAAACCATTAAGGTTTTGGCATACCTTGCTATAGATGCTAAATAGGCTCTTTAGTCGACTCGACAATGTGATTTCCATCCCTGAGACATAACTATAAGTAGGGTGTGGGGGGTGGGGGGTGGGTTCGAGAGATTCTTTATAATAAACAAATTGATGGTAACTGTGGCTGCACATAGGACGTTTATTTTACAAATAGTTGTGAAACATGAAAGCAACTAAGGGCTTGTATGTAAAACAGTAGGAAATAATGTCAACTGGAAGAAATAATTCCGAAGTTGTTAGATATAGCCCCCTCTCTACTGCTTCCTCATCGGCAGCAATAGATGCTAGAGCTTAGGGAATAGAAAGTGTATTGTGGAATAGAAAAAATAGGTTAGGCAAGTGTATTGTGGACTAAAAAACATAAATTAACAATAATAAGAGCTTAGGGCTTACTATCAAGCTTGGAACATCAATCTCATTAGCCACAAGATCATCATATTCAGGGGTGTAATTTTTCTCATAAATTTAACTTGTTCTTACAAGTTTTGTCAAATTAATTCATTTTCTATGAATATGTGATATACGTTTTTCTAATTTTGTTCAACTAAACTACTAATTTTTCATTATCAAATTCCATTATGGAAGCTCGCTGCAACATTTCTAGAACCAAATGTCGCTCTAGGGTATATGAAGTTTTCAATTTCCATGATATCATCCCATAAATCAATAATATTTTGTCTATATTTTAGTGTATAGCTTTAAAGAAAGTTGCAAACTGGCATCTAACACATTTACCAATGCTCAAAGCTGATAATGATCTAAGCTCTAAAAATTCTATTAAAAAAAAGAACAAGTATATCTTCCCTTTAGAGCTTCACACCACTAGGCCAAAAAGGCATAATATTAGAAAATTGACAGAAATTGTAGTCTAGGATTGTCAAATACCAAATCAAACTGGAAATTGATGACATTCTTCTTTATTAGTTACAGTAAGTTAAAATAAATCATTAAGGTTTTCACATACCTTGCTATAAATGTTAAATGGGCGCTTTAGTCAACACGCGACAATGTAACTTCCATCCATGGGACATGACTATAACAAAGGTGGAGAGAGAGAGAGAGAGTGTGTATTGTGGAATAGAAAAAAATAGGTTTGGCAAGTGTACTATGGAATATAAAAAAATAAATTAACAATAATAAGAGCTTAGGGCTTAGTTTCAAGCTTAGAACATCATTCTCGTTAGCCACAAGATCATCATCTTCAGGAGTGTAAATTTTCTCATAAATCTAACTTGTTTTTATGAGTTTTGTCAAATTAATTCATTTTCTATGAATATGTGATATACGTTTTTCTGATTTTGTTCCACTAAACTACTAATTTTTCATTATCAAATTCCATTATGGAAGCTCGCTGCAACATTTGTAGAACCAAATGTCGTTCTTGTGTATAAGAAGTTTTCAATTTCCTTGACATCATCCCAAAATTAATGATATTTCGCCGATATTTCAGTGTATAGTTTCAAAAAAAGTAGCAAACTGGCATCTAAAACATTTATCAATGCTCAAAGCTGATAATGATCTAAGCTCTGAAAATGCTATAAAAAAAAAGAAAAAGTATATCTTGCCTTTAGAGCTTCAAACCACTAGGACCACAAAAACATGGGACGTTAACTTTACAAATAATTGCGAAACATGAATGCAATTAAGTGCTTGCATGTAGAACAGTAGGCAATAATGTGAACTGGAGTAAATACTTACGAAGTTGTTAGATATAGCTCCCTCTCTACTGCTTCCTCATAGGCAGCAAGAGATGCTAGAGCTTAGGGAATAGAAAGTGTATTGTGGAATAGAAAAAAATAGTTTAGGCAAGTGTATTGTAGAATAGAAAAAAAATATAACAATAATAAGAGCTTAGGGCTTACTTTCAAGCTAGGAACATCAATCTCATTAGCCACAAGATTATCATCTTTAGGGGTATAATTTTTCTCATAAATTTAACTTCTTTTTACAAGTTTGGTAAAATTGATTCATATTCTATGAATATGTGATATACATTTTTCTAATTTTGTTCCACGAAGCTACTAATTTTTCATAATCAAATGCCATTATGGAAGCTCGCTGCAACATTTGTAGAAGCAAACGTCATTCTTGTGCACATGAAATTTTCAATTTCCTTGATATTATAGCATAAATAAATGATATTTTGTCTATATTTCAATGTATAGCTTCAAAGAAAGTTGCTAACTGGCATCTAACACATTTACCAATGCTCAAAGTTGATAATGATCTAAGCTCTGAAAATGCTAAAAAAAAGAAGAACAAGTATGTCTTCCCTTTAGAGCTTCACACCACTAGGGCTAAAAAAGCATAATATTACAAAATTGATAGAAATTGTGGTCTAGGATTGTCAAACACCAAATGAAACTGGAAATTGATGACATTCTTCATTATTAGTTGCAGTAAGTTAAAATAAACCATTAAGGTTTTGACATACCTTGCTGTAGATGCTAAACAGGCTCTTTAGTCGACTCGGCAATGTAACTTCCATCTCTGGGACATGACTATAAGAAAGGGGCAGAGAGAGAGAGAGAGAGAGAGAGAGAGAGAGAGAGATTCCTTATAAATAAAAAAATTGATAGTAATTTTGGCTGCACATGGGACACGAATTTTACAAATAATTGTGAAACATGAAAGCAATTAAGTGCTTGTATGTAGAACAATAAGAAATAATGTCGACTGGAAGCAATACTTATGAAGATGTACTATATAGGTCCCTATCTACTGCTTCCTCATAAGCAGCAAGAGATGCTAGAGCTTAGCGAATAGAAAGTGTATTGTGGAATAGAAAAAAATAAGTTAACAATAATATGAGCTTAGGGCTTACTGTCAAGCTTGGAACATCAATCTCATTAACCACAATAGCATCATCTTCAGGGTTCTAATTTTTCTCATCCATTTAACTTGTTTTTATAAGTTTTGTCAAATTGATTCATATTCTACCAAATGTCGTTCCTGTGTATATGAAGTATTCAATTTCCTTGACATCATCCCATAAATCAATGATATTTCGTCGATATTTCAGTGTATAGCTTCAAAGAAAGTTGCGAACTGGCATCTAACACATTTACCGATGCTCAAAGCTGATAATGATCTAAGCTCTGAAAATTAAAAAAAAAAAAAAAGAACAAGTATATCTTCCCTTTAGAGCTTCACACCACTTGGGCCACAAAAACATAATATTAGAAAATTGATAGATATTGTAGTCTAGGATTGTCAATCACCAAACCAAACCGGAAATTGATGACATTCTCCATTATTAGTTGTAGTGAGTTAAAGTAAACCATTAAGGTTTTGACATACCTTGCTATAGATGCTAAACAGGCTCTTTAGTCGACTCGACAATGTAACTTCCA
>JAOSBN010072237.1:0-13045 GCA_027563595.1 Erythroxylum suave | reverse complement strand
CATTTCCTTTTCACTTAGTTTAATTTTGTTAGTTTTCTAAAGAACCAAACCCCCTTCCTAACCAATTTAGTTGCATTTTATGGCAGTTAGGCTAGATTAGATCCATTGCATTAGGTTCCAATTAAGTTAGACGACCCGAAGTTGCATCCTATATTGCAATCCTTGGAATTAAATTTTTGATTCGACCTCCAAGGGTAGAACCGAAAGATGAGCATGCAGATCAATTGAATAGCTAAAGAAATTTCACTAAGAACAAGAGTCTCAAAAATACTTAGTTCAATAACTTTGGCTTCTTTAAACGAAGTAAGGCATTAAGCCTTGCAAAGTCATTCTCAACTATAATCGTGTTCCAAAAGAAGGAAACAAAATACTAGTTCTGCATTTTCTAAAGTTAAAAGATAATGTATTCTTCCTAAACCAAGCCAAAGAAAATCCTCCTTAACTTTTCTTCTTTTAAATAATAAAATAAAAAATTTAAAATAGTATATCTAATCCATTTTAAGTACACTACCATAACTTTCCCATCATATCTCTAAAAGATATTTACAAAAATATTTGCTGTTTATGTTAGAAAACTTCTAAATCAAGTTGTGCTACTAGTCATCTTCATTGAATGTGTCCACAGTCAGTTCGCTTCTACAACTTTTGTCTTCCTATTGAAAGTAAAAACTCTTGCTTAAACTCTAACTTTAACCTTTATCAAGTTGTAATTACTAGAGAAATGAAATTACACAAAATTGAGGACATTGACTCATAATAATAAAGGAATTAAATATTAAAAGCATGAATAATGATGACATTAACACTTTCTCAACTTAAAAATAAAACTTTATTGATTTCAAGTTTAATGATGATATTAAACAAAAATATAGGAAATTTCAATCAAATGAATATGAATAATATAATGAATGTACGAAAAAAGAAATTACGAACTAATTCATAATACTTCAATAATCAAACCTTGTCTACGTCCACTTCCTAAATCTCTTTTAGGAATCCATTGAAATCTTCTTTCAACTAAGTGATGAGGAACATCCTTAAAATAATATTTGTCTAAATAAAAATTAACTCTTATGCAATCTTTCTTGAAGATTACGAGTACCCTAAATCCTTTTTAGATCGATTAACTATAAGAGATATAATGCCAAATTTTCTTTACAACTTGAACAAAATGTTCTTGTTCACTTTAATGCTCAATGGTTCATAATCACTTCATAATGATTCAATGATTACTTGTGAATACTTAAGAACTATTATAAAAGTGTTATTGTAACTTTAGAATATCATAAAGATGTTCAAAACCTAAATGCTCAGGTATTTATAATCATAAAAAATTGAAAATATCATTAGACACAAAATCTACTCATAAAGTTAATTGATTGATCACACCCAATATTACCCAACATGCATCCAAAAGGAGAGGTTTAGTATTCATAAAAGTTGAATGATCACTGTCAATATCTAAATGCAATTATATCTTCAAATTAACATAAAACAAGTTTATGTATTATCTGAACATGGAAGTCTCTAGCTAAGGGACATTTAATCGAATAACTCATAGGCAATATGTATTATCTTTAACTAATCACAAAACAAATGCATTTTCCATTATTTACTAACAACAATACAGGTAAATAATAAATAAACCAATAATGACATAAAAAATGCATACACCAACAATCATCACACAAAAATCAACCACTCAACCCCCACAGTATACGTTTATATAACCATATAAGAGCTTTATTTTTTTGAGACAAAATAAACCCAATAGAGAGCTTACCTGAAAATGGCATACGATCAGCCAACAAACAAGTAGAAACGGACGATGGAAGTAAGGAAAATCGCACAAAACTGACATAGCTAATGGAGGAGAGAAGAAAAATAGCAAAGGGGAAGGGGGTCGGGTTAAAGTAAAATGATGCTGTTTGGCTTAAACCAAACTACAATGTTTTATTTATGAATAGCTCGTCAATTATTGACAGAACATTTTTTTGTCAGTATTCAAATTCACCGAATATCGTGTTATGTCTTGCCAACTTATTTTGCAACGGATTAAGTCCTCCATCAGTAAATGAGACTGTTCATTAACGACAAATTTTATTCTGTTAGTAAACAACCTATGTTGATTATTAAACCAAGCATATTTCACTAATGGAACTACTTCTATCGGCAAATTTCTGATGCTATTTAATTACGGGAAGCATTCTTGCAATTTTTATCGAGAAGCCTGGTTTGGTAATCGCTATATTTCATCAGATGCACAGAATATTTTCCCTCCACCTTTACTGACGACAATTGTGTTCGTCGCAAAATGAAAATTTTCACGACACTTTACCGACGGATAATGTTTTTCCATTAGTAATTTGCTTCAGTTTTGTTTCCGTCGATAAATTTCCACCACTAATGTATGATTTTATTGTAGTGTTTTCAATCATATGATTATTTAGTGATTCACATTTATATATATATGCCTTCTCAATTTGACTATTTCCGGGTATGTATCTTTGTTCACAATTCTTGATAATTCAAACATAATAGCTTATACATAGCTAGCTTTCAACTAGATTAATACCTTAAGTACACTTGATCATGCTCAATTCATTACCATACATTTACTAACTCTTTTCTAGTATTACAAGTATTCACATAGTTCTCAATTCTTATTCATTCATTCTAAATGCGTTATTTATATCCTTTGGAATACATTTGTGTTCATATGAACATCTTCATTCATTGTTATCAAATAATCTTTTCCTTAAGGTATAACATCAATTAACATCTTCAACTTATCAAACACTTTAATCAACTTATCAAGCATCAATCTAGGTTTATTTCAGTCCTTAATCAGGTCCAAAAACACCAAATTAGAATGACTTGTCCTCATGTGGTTCAACAATTGCACAAAAAAAAATTTACCATGCCAAAACCTTACCCACAATCATAGGGTAACTCTCCACAATCATGGCAGAAGCTACTGCATCTGTCCACGGTTGTAGGATGGGTGCCACACTCGTAACCTACCTTTTTTCCTGCACTTTTTTAGATTCTCATACCTTGATTCCAAATTCAAAACACATTCATACTAGTCCACATATTATACCTCAATTGTACCTTAATTATATTTCAAATCCTCATCAATATCATCTCCAATTCCCGCTTAAACTTAATCAGTTAACAACTTACAAATCATTGTCTTTTATGCATCAAAAACCAAACTAGAAACTATCATTTTCCAGAACTTATTTCATTATCAACAACATATAGATTTCATTCCAATTCATTCATCATAATCATACTATTAAACCATGCCATTAAGATAAGATGTCTACTTACTTGTTAAGCTCTAATTCCACCTCAAAAATCCAAGTTAGTCAAGCCCTCTATGCTTGCAAGATCATTATAAATTCAAGGTGACTTTCGACAAGGATGGAAGACAACAATTAGTTGATTGTTCAACCATAAGGATTACATTAAAATACAAAGAAAAATAGAAGTGATTTTCGATCGAGAGCAAGGAAGAAGGTAAAGAAAGTTCCAATAGAAACTTTTCCACTTTAGATTCATGGAATGAAAGATGTCTTCATCCTTCATTGACACATGTCATTTGGCATGTCTTCCATTTGTCTCCTAACTATTAGTCCATATGTCACACATTAATTGGTCCACTTGTCACTCTATAATTGTTCCTTTTTTCAAATAATTACTAGTCTAATTATCACTCATTTAACTATACTAAATATTGCCCAATTTTAGGCTTAGTAATCCTAATTTTTCATGTATCAAATAGTCTTGCCACTTAGCATTTTTCCAAGACTAAATGCACATATTAATTCATCAATCTCCCAATTAATAACCTTTGTTTCCAAATTAATAATTAGAATCCAATCATACCAAAATTCACAGTTCAATTCATGTTCATTTTAACTATTTCATACCTTCGAATATGTCAATCGAGTGCCATTTGTCTAATTCACAATTTATGTGTATGTGCTCATATTATGCATTTGGATACCATTATGAAATCATGTCATGAATGCATCAATTTCGTTCTATATAATACCACTCATGGGACTCTTTAGTCCAATATGTTGTCCTTAAACAATTTAAGAGATTGGATGCTACATAATACATATACATACCCGGGAAAGTCATTGAGCATGCATTGAACATAATATATATACATATGTGTATGATTGAGTACTGATATGATTGAGCAATTTAGTAATGTGTAAATATGTATATTGCATGGTTTAGACGCTCAAATCGAAAGCCAACATCTAGACATTGTCGATTCGTCAAGGAAATAGATATCTGGAGCATACTGTGAGTTAACCTAGATGTTATCTCACAAAGTTTGGTTTATTTCTATTTCAATTTCAGTTATTGCTATGATTGTGATAATTCTGGAAATTGATTAGTCTGAGGAGATTGATATTTGGGAAGGTATTGGGAGTGTTTCTGAATTGAATGTGAATACAAAAAGTGTATTCTCAATGAAAAGTTGAATGCCGAACTTATGTCCGATGAATATGAAAAATAACTGTGTTTGAAATGAATGAAAGCTATTGATAGTGTGATATGTGAATTCATGTATTTCACTACATAAAAAGGGGTTGTGATAGGAGTGGCCAATCTGGAAAGAGCTTAATGCTAAGAAATGCACATAATGAGCCGCAGGCTCAATGATTTATGAGCTCAATATCCAGAAGGGCTACGGGACAATAAATAGGTGCTCGATCATAACAAAATAAAAATGAATATGAAGTCATATGTGCATATGCATTTGCAATTATATTTTCAAATGAATTATATGAATGATTATGGACAACTATTGAATTATGTTGATATGATGATATGCCATGTATATGTACATTTGATAATAAGATAGACTGAGAATGACGATTGAATTATTCTGAGTGAAATGTGTGAAATTCATGATGTATTGTTGTAACATCCCTTTATCCCATACTAAGAGTTAGGACCCTAGAATACCGTACATGAGAGATTATTGACTGGATTAAAAATGCATTTCATGCTCATGCATAATATGACATACAAACATATATTTGAATTTTAAATTTTGCACATTAAAATGATTATACATGCATTCATTGACATTTCCGGTATGATTAACTTATAAATGTGATTTTGATATGAATTGTGGTTTGTATGACTTGAAAATTGATTTTGTAGTGCCCCCTTACCGTAAGGTACACATTGGAATGCCCGGAGGTCATTCCGGTACATATCCTACAATAAAGGTGAGCTACGTTCGATCACTACATTAACTTCACATGGCATCATATCATTACTCATTTATAAAGCATCATATAAAAAATCATAATATTTTAAAACCCAACATTTTCCTCATTTTATTTCGCAAAATCGAAAGTCTACATTGTATCTTTCAACACTTACAACATGTACATCATCCAAACCTAGTAAAAAAGTACCACATGAAAGAGAAAAATATACAAAGTTTATCTAATTTGCCCAAAAATCCCAGCTGACCAACCTTTGAGCCATGACTTCTCTTGCCAAAATCACAATCTACACAGCCGGTAGAGCCTCTCAATAACTAGAGTCGTCTCTCGGTCTTGAAAGACAACGTTGCAATTTTGGTGAGTTTTGCGAACTCAATGAGGTAACCATCATCGATGGTTCACTCAATTCATACAACACATCATTTCACATAACACATATTCACATTTTCACTTAAGCAACTTTTTTTGCATTTCAATCAATCAACATACTTAACAAATGCATATGGAATGCTCATAAGACTCTTTTCCAATTGTTATGTTGTTGTGATCGCGTGCCTAAACTGTCTTGTATCTATTTTGGATACCGGGCTCAATGATAACTGTCCCTTATCCGATGGGGATACAAGGCTCATTTTACATAGTGAGCCTTATGCTCTTAGTCACTTTCTGAGCTCGAGGCTGTTTTTCACACTTTGAGCTTTAAGCTTTGATCGGTGGCTACTCTGGTCACAAATGCCATTATCTGATTGTGCGTTCATGTATGGAATGCATCTATCACAATCAATCATGTTATGAAGCACATAGTTCTTCACATTCACATACAAGCAACACTTCAATATTCCATTCCAAAATCATAGTCATCGAATCTTCATTGTCCGAAATCAACAATCAAAATGCATTCATTCAACATTTATAACAAAATTTAAGCAAACAAGTAATTGAACGAGACCGTTTAGGTTACTCACAAGTTGCTCCAGAAGCTAATGCCTCGAAGATCTAGCAACGTCTAGGGGTTGACATTCCAGTTACCCCTCTATAACAAATAATATATACAAATATCACAATTGTTGTATCCCGTTTCCAGAACCCAACTCTTAATAAAAAATATCATCATACTTTTTAGATCTTTTTCATTTAATTCATTTCTGACGACTAGTTCTCACATAAGATACTTGAATTACCAATCCTTGGAATACAACTAAAGCCTCATGATTACAAAATCTAGCTTATAATACAAGATATGCATAATCTGAGTAATGCCTTGACTCTCCTTGACTTCATCTCTTACTCATCACCTGAAGGTGGGGACAGGAAGAGGGTGAGCTTGAAAGCTTGTGGGTAATAGTTTATAATAAAAATAAGCAAAAAAATTTTGAAACCAATTTACTTGCCATAGAAAACTTTCACATGTTTCTCAAAATTCTTGTCAAAAGTTCATAATAGTGCAAATCATGTATGCATTCATCATGTCAACCATATCATGAGCACATAAGCATATCAGAATAGTTTGGGTGGATCCAAAACATACATACTACACATTTCCCCTAAGGGTCATGTGTAGCTGTGAACATACGTACTATCGCAATTCCACTTAATGGTCTTGCATAGCTATGATCTTATGGGAGTCGATGAAGGAGCTCCATGCCACTAACGGGCAGGCAGGAGAAGCCTTTAGACAAGTGCACTTGAATTAACTTAGGGGACCACCACAAACCCACATAACACATATATTTCAAAGTCTTGTAACTTGTTGCCCAAAATGGCACATTTTCTTGAAAACTTGTATTTTCATAAGCTCGCTATATGTATCTTGCAAATCCATTCTTGAAAACATGATTTCATTTTCACAAATCAACAACACAATTTATGTAGCAAACATATAACAATTTCACAAATCAACCAAGAACAATTAATGCAACATTTATGATGCAATTTAAAATCATGAAACTTTCTTGATTCAGAAGAAAACTTTTGGGGTTTAATACTTAACTATAAACATGTACTCACCTTGATTTCCTTGATTATGGCCTTGCTCAAACATGCTTCTTTTCTTGTTCTTCTTGCCTCTTTGATCCCTTTATTCAGTAATAAAATCCCACTCATTAGGGTTTCCAATTGAAAATCCCTAAAGCACAATCACTGAAATTTGTTCTAGAATACTTAAACCCAAACATTTTCCAAATTCCATGGACTAAAATCCTTTCAAAAATCTAAAAGGTTCAAAATGGTCTTACCGTCATTCTTCACCAAATGAAGGGATCCTTAGCTTCAAAGAAAGCTCTTTTCTTCCTGTTCCTTTTTCTCTTCTTGGACAGCTTCAAAATCTTTCTTGAAGACTAAGAAAAATCAAACCTTACCTTGTTTTCTCTTCTTTCTCTTTCTCTCTCATTTTCAAAATTCTCTACTGCTTATCCTGTCATTCACGTTTCTCCTTCTTCATTTATAAGCAAGACAATACTTCTTCTTCCAATTATGCCTTTAATGATTGAGAGATGTCATGTTTGTCCTTCCATTTATGCCTTATGTCTTTTATACTTAAATTTCTTGCCAAAAACACCCTTGAACATTCTGACATAGAACTTTATTCTAGAAAAATCTTCTCTATTGTGTTATGTTTCTAAGGACACCAAAATCCATCAATTCAGTTAAAAAATTTGAAAGTTAGAGCCTAAATATTTCAGACTGTGTTTAGACTGAAACAATACAATATACCCAACTTCCATCCAGAATAGAAAGTCTTAGAGACTGAAATAGATTTCAACTTCTTCATACACTTTGTAGCTCCATGTTTTTAGTTTATCTTGAGAAAAAGAACTATCTCATTTGGAATCCTATAGATCCAGATATATTCAAAATACTGAAGCATGTTCAGTAAAATATCCAATTCCAACTCTTCCTTTCGAAACCTTTACTTTGATTCAATCCATCACTTTCCTGAAGACCTCAAAGACATATTCTATCTTCTGAAGGGTCAAAAATGAGCCAGAAGATAGGTTCAGGTGAAGCCCATGAAAAGGCAGACATATGGAAAAGGCAGACCAAATGGAAAAATTGCTATAACTTTCCCTATAGATATTGGATTAAGATCCTTGTTAGCTGGTTTGAGTGAAGACTTATAGGTCTACAAGTTTCTTGAAGACCTTAGGAATGAATTCTAGCGTCTGAAGGGGTCAAAGATGGACTAGACGATACAAAATGAATAGCATATAGAATAAGAAGTTTCAGTCACTTGGGCAGAAAGCTAACGAATGCCTAAGCAGACAAATGCCAGAAGCAGACGAAGCAAAAAGCAGAAATTCAGAAAGTAGACGAAGCATAAGGCAGACGGAATTCAAAACACAAACAAAGTATTAAAAGGCAGACGAAGTGTCAAAACATAAACGATAGGCAAAACATAGATGGAGTGCCAAAACATAGACGATAGGCAAAGCATAGATGGTGTCTAAAACATAGATGAAAGGCAAAACATAGACGGAAGCAAAACATAGACGAAAGCAAAACATAGATGGAAGAAAAACATAGATGAAGCAAAACATAGATGAAAGGCCAAGCACTGACGATAAGAGGTCAAACATAGACAATAGGAAAGTCAAACATAGATGAAGCGAAACACAGACAATAGGAGGTCAAACAAAGACGATAGCAAAGTCAAACATAGACGAAGCAAAACACAGACGATAGGAGGTCAAACACAGATGATAGCAAAGTCAAACATAGATGATCGGAGGTCAAATATAGACGGTAAGCAAAACACTAACGATTGGAAAAACAAAGATGATTCCTTGCTTCTGCGTTTTCCTTACATCTGTGTCATGACATCATCACAGATGATAGCAGGTCAAAGCAAAGTGAAACACAGACGATAGGCAAAACACAGACGATTCCTTGCATCTGTGTTATGATGTCATCACAGATGATAGGAGGTCAAAACAAAGTCAAAAAAGACGATAGGCAAAACACAGACGATTCCTTGCATCTGTGTTTTCCTTGCGTCTGTGTTATGATGTCATCACAGACGATAGGAAAACATAGAAGAAGCGAAAAGGTAGAAGATACTTCTTCCTTTTTAACGATCATAACTTTCAGCTCAGATGTCTAAAAATTCCATGCTCTATATCGTTGAAAAGCTAAAAGAAAGATCTATAACTATCTTTTGCCTAAATCAGCCTAGATTAATTCAGATTTTCCCAACCTTTCTTGAACACAATTCATACCATGATCCACTTTTCTACTTCATTTATTCCTCATTCTCATCTCCATTTCAAGTCAATATCATCCATAATGTACTTTTAATCCATGATCAATCATGAACAACAATAACAGAACATACACATATGTACATATTCCTCATTAAATTTTGACATAAATTCAATTTCATTTTAGTTTTCATCCTACTTTTAAGTTTCACCTTAATTCTGCTCATTTCAAAATCTCTTATCCACTAAAAGAACTAAAGCAAAAATATGAACCTCTCCATATTTCTTTTTTATTAGCTCTAGTCTTCTAAGAAAAGTTTGGGTTACTCAGAGATAGGTTCTATCTTTTGAGGGGTTAAAAATGAGACAAAAGATAGGTTTAGACGAAGCCAAATGAAAAGCAGATGAAATGGAAAAAGACAGATGAATTGGAAAAATTGCTATAACATTCACTACAAATATCATATTAAGGTGTTCTTTATATGGTTCGAAAGAGGACTTCAAGATCTACTAATTGGGGTTCGTGGTGGTGGAGGAATTGGATTGGAAAAAAGAGGGATTCTAGTTTCCTGAAGACCTACAAGATAGAATCTATCTTGTGAAGGTTAAAAAATGAGATAGAAGATAGGTTCAGATGAAGCCAAATGCAAAGGCAGACGAAATGAAAAAAGATAGATGAAATGGGAAAATTGCTATAACTTTCCCTAAGAAATCAGATTAAGGAATTCTTTATATGGTTTAAAAGAGAATTTCAATATCTACAGCTTTCCTGAAAACCTTAAAGACAGATTCTATCTTGTGAAGGGTAAAAAATGAGACAGAAGATAGGATCAGAGGAAGCCAAAAGAAAAGTCAAACGAAACGGAAAAAGACAGATGAAATGGGAAAATTGCTATAATTTTCCCTACAGATATTAGATTAAGGAGTTCTTTATATGTTTCAAAAGAGGACTTCAAGATCTACAACTTTATTAAAAGCCTTAAGATAGATTCTATCTTCTATAGGGTAAAAAATGAGAAAGAAGATAGGTTCAGATGAAGCCAAATGAAAAGCAGACGAAATGGGAAAATTGCTATAACTTTCCCTATAGATATCAGATTAAGGTGTTCTTTATATGGTTCAAAAGAGGACTTCAAGATATACAACTTTTATGAAGACTAAAAGACATATTCTATCTTCTATAGGTCAACAGTGGGAAGGTAGGTTCAGACGAAGCCAAATGAAAAGGCAAACGAAATGGAAAAAGATACATGAAATGGGAAAATTGCTATAACTTTCCCTAAAACTATCAGGTTAAGGTCTTCCTTATATGGTTAGAAAGAGGACTTCAGGATCTACAACTTTCTTGAAGACATAAAAGCCAGATTCTTTCTTTTAAAGGGTAAAAATTGGGACAGAAGATAGGTTCAGATGAAGCTAAATGAAAAGGTAGAAGAAATGGAAAAAGACAGAAAAAATGGGAAAATTGCCATAATTATCCTTACAGATATCAGATTAAGGTGTTCTTTATATGGTTTGAAAGAAAACTTCAATATCTACAGCTTTCCTGAAAACCTTAAAGACAGATTCTATCTTGTGAAGGGTCAAAAATGAGACAGAAGATAGGATCAGAGGAAGCCAAAAGAAAAGTCAAACGAAACGGAAAAAGACAGATGAAATGGGAAAATTGCTATAATTTTCCCTACAGATATTAGATTAAGGAGTTCTTTATATGTTTCAAAAGAGGACTTCAAGATCTACAACTTTATTAAAAGCCTTAAGATAGATTCTATCTTCTATAGGGTAAAAAATGAGATAGAAGATAGGTTCATATGAAGCCAAATGAAAAGACAGATGTAATGGAAAAAGACAGACGAAATGGGAAAATTACTATAATTTTCCCTATAGATATCAAATTAAGGCGTTTTTTATATGGTTTGAAATAGGAATTCAAGATATAAAAAATTTTTGAAGACCTAAAACACAGATTCTATCTTCTAAAGGGTCAAAAATGAGACAGAAGATAGGTTCAGAGGAAGCCAAATGAAAAGGTAGATGAAATGGGAAAAGATAGACAAAATGGGAAAATTGCTATAAATTTCCCTACAGATATCAGATTAAGGCATTATTTATATGGTTTCAAAGAGGACTTCAAGATCTACAACTTTCCTACAGATCTCAAAGATAGTTTCTACTTTATGTAGGGTCAAAAATGAGACACAAGATAGGTTCAGATGAAGCCAAATGAAAAGCAGACGAAATGGAAAAAGACAGACGAAATGGGAAAATTGCTATAACTTTCCCTACAGATATCCGATTAAGGTGTTCTTTATATGGTCCGAAAGACAACTTCAAGATCTAGAAATTTCCTAAAGGAAAAAAGACAGATTTTTTCTTCTAGAGGGTCAAAAATGAGACAGAATATATGTTTAGACAAAGCCAAATGAAAGGTAGACTAAATGGAAAAAAACAGATGAAATGGAAAAATTGCTATAACTTTCTCTACAGATATCAAATTAAAATGTTCTTTATATGGTTCAAAAGAGAACTTTAAAATCTACAACTTTTTTGAAGACCTTAAAGATAGGTGACGAAGCCAAATGAAAATGCAAACGAAATGGAAAAAGATAGATGAAATGGGAAAATTGCTATAACTTTTCCTATAGATATTAGATTAAGGCGTTCTTTATATGGTTCGAAAGAGAACTTCAAGATCTACAAATTTCCTACCTCAAGGACATATTCTATCTTCTGAAGGGTTAAAAATGAGATAGAAGATAGGTTTAGATGAAGCCAAATGAAAAGGTGGACGAAATGGAAAATGACAGATAAAATGTCAGAAAGTAGAGGAAGCAAAACATAGAAGAAGATGACGTCATCACAGAAGAAGTAAAACATCGAAGAAGGTGACGTCATAAAAAATGAAGCAAAAAGGCAGAAGATACATCTTCCTTTATACAGATCATAACTTTCAACTCAGATGTCCAAAAATTTCATGCTATATATCATTGAAAAGCTGAAAGAAATATCTAAAGCTTTTATGAAGACTATTTTGTCAAAATCCATCTAGATCAGTATAGTAAATTCATGGAAGTTTCAGATCAAAATTTCAACTCCAAAAACCATTTCCATATCACCTGATCACTAACAATCCACCAAAACTAAATTGATGCTATAACCATTTTTTTTCATCTCATCCATAGTGTTCATGAATTTATATGAAAATACCACGTTCATGCAGATGATAGTAACTCTTTAAATTTATTTCATAAATCTCCAACTCTAAAGAATTTATTCACTTCTTACTTGTTGAAAACTCCAAGATCTTCAATTATCCCCAAAGCCCTAACTTCAAGCAAAATTAGATACTCTTCTGTGAACACAAACCAACTTCTGGTTTTTCTTAATGTAGAAGAAACACTTATTAGTAGAGGAAGTGGTGAGGGATATGGAAAAAAAATCAAAGTTAACTCTCGGAACTAGTTTGATGGGAAACTCTGTGTATGGAAAGAAATTCGGAGAAGACGATAACAAGGAAAGAACTTAGGAAAAGAACAAACCCCTTTTTAACTCTCGAATTACTCAAACTTACTTTTGACACAT
>JAOSBN010072141.1:0-13050 GCA_027563595.1 Erythroxylum suave | reverse complement strand
ATGCCATGTGAGGTGTTTGTAGTGATTGATCATAGCTCACCCTTATCGTAGGATATGTACCGGAATGACCTGCGGGCGTCCCGGTGGGTACCCTGCGGTAAGGGGGCGCTACATACATTGTGCAATGGAATTTATATATTAGATATGTCTTGTCCAATTTTAAATGTCAATGACAATAAAAGACAAAAATGAGATAACTTAAAATCATCTTACTTATGGAATTGTTGACTTAGTCATATAAGTGAGAAACATATGATTAAGCTACACAAGAATGGTAACCTAGGGTCATTTGATTATGAATCATATGACACATGTGAATCTTACTTGTTAGGCAAGATGACTAAATTACCTTTTAAAGGAAAGGGTTAACAAATGAATGGGTTATTAGATCTAATACATTCTGATATATATGGTCCGATGTCCATTCATGCCAAAGATGGTTTTGTGTACTTCATTACTTTTATTGATGATTATTCACAATATAGGTATGTGTATATAATAAGATACAAGTATGAAGTGTTTGAAATGTTTAAACAATTTAGACATGAAGTAGGGAAATAACTCAATATTAAGACACTTCGATCGGATCGAGGTGGTGAATACTTGAATGAGGAATTTCTAACTTATCTCGGAGATAATGGGATAATATCCCAGTGGACTCCACCTACACACCTCAAAATAACGATGTGGTTGAAAGGAGAAACTGAACCTTGTTGGATATGGTAAGGTCGATGATGGGCTTAGTAGATCTACCAAAAGTTATACACTTGAAACTACTATTTATGTGGTAAATAGAGTTCCTTCTATAGTATTTGAAGTTACTCCACATGAGATGTGAACTAATAAAAGGGCCTACCTTTCTCATATGAAGGTTTGGGGTTGTCTGGCTTATGTGAAGCGGATTCATTCAGACAAGCTTAAAGTGAAATATGATAAATATTTGTTTATAGGATATCCTAAGGAAAAAAATTGTTTATCAATTCTATAATGCTTTGGAGCAAAAGGTTTTTGTCTCAAAGCATGCTGTCATTTTAGAAAAAGAGTTTCTTCTACGAGAAGACAGTGGGAGCAAAGTTGAATTTGATGAAGTTCATGATGCTCAAACAGACACAGATCAACTGCCTGAACTTGAACCCAAAACTCTTGTCCATAGAAATGAGACAATAGTTGAACCTTCTGACACACAAAATTTTTGTAGGTCAAGTAGGATACGTAATGTTCCAGAGAGTTATGGATTTCTCGTAAGTGAACAAAATGACATATTGTTATAGAGGACGAAGAGCCTACAACCTATGAAGAGGCTCTAAAGAGCTCAGAATTTGAAAAATGGCGTCAAGCCATGAAGTTTGAAATGGATTCCCTGTATAGAAACCATGTATGGACTTTGGATCACCCACCTCAAGGATTAAAACTCATAGGGTGCAGGTGGATTTTCAAGAAGAAAATCGACATGAAAGGTAATGTGATTACCTATAAAGTGGGGCTAGTCACCAAAGGTTATCTTCAAAGACAAGGAATTGACCATGACAAGACATTTAGCCCTATAGCTATGCTTAAATCCATTAGAAAACTCCTAGACATTGCTACTCATTATGATTATGAAATTTGGTAAATGGATGTGAAGATGACTTTCCTAAATGGAAACCTAATTGACGATGTATATATGATACAACCTGATGGCTTTGCATCCAGAGATGATAGAAAGATATGTAAGCTTCAGAAATCCATTTATGGATTGAAGCAAGTATCTAGGAGTTGGAACATCTAATTTGGTAAGACAATCAAAGAGTTTGGTTTCTTACAAAATCCTGATGAACCATGTGTGTACTAGAAGGTTAGTGGGAGTGCTATCATATTCCTTTTGTTATATGTGGATGACATATTACTAATAGGAAATGATATCTCTAGTTTTCAATTAGTCAAAGTTTGGTTTTCCTAGAATTCGTCCTTTAAAGACCGTAAAGAAGCAACTTATATATTGGGATTAAAGATCCATAGAGATAGATTAAAGAAGTTGCTGAGTCTTTCACAGTTAACATACATAGACATACTGCTAAATAGGTTTAGCATGGAGCAATACAAGAGAGGGTTTCTTCCTATGACTCATGGGATAAAACTCTCGAAAGCTATGTGTCCCAAGATGTAAGATGAGAGGACTCACATAAGTATGATCCCGTGTGCTTTGGTAGTAGGATCAATCATATATTCTATATTAAGTACTAGACTCGATATATTGTATGCTCTAAGTGTTATGAGTAGATATCAATCGGATCCTGGTGAGGGTCGCTAGATGGCTATTAAGACTATCTTAAAGTACTTGAGAAGGACTACAGATGTATTCTTGATATATGGAAATGGAGATCTTGTAGTGAGTGGCCATATAGACGCAAGTTTTCAATCTGACCAGGATGACTCTAAATCCTAGTCAAGTTATGTTTTCACACTGAATGGTGGAGCGGTCAGTTGGAAGAGTTCCCAACAAGAGACAACTACATATTTGATGACCAAGTTAGAGTACATTACAACTACAAAAGCAGCGGAAGAAGTTGTTCGGATCAAGAAGTTCGTTATAGAATTTGGAGTGGTTCGTAGCATAGTAGACTCAATATTATTGTACTGTGACAATAATGGGGCTATTGCTCAAGCCAAGGAACTAAGGTCTCATCAGCAGTCCAAGCACGTACTCAGGAGATATCACTTGATCAGGGAGATAATTGATAGAGGTGATGTGAAGATTGAGAGACTACCCACATATCAGAAAATTGCTATTCCTTTGACTAAGCCACTTCCTTAAGTGGCTTTCTATTCTTGTGTACTCACCTATAGAATTACATACAAAGGTGATTGCCTTTAGTGAAAGTGGGAGATTGTTAGAGTAGTGCTCCAAAGGCAATCACCTTTACCATCTTTATTTTGATTAATAAAGCAAAAGGCATTTTTCATTAATTTGATATTCTTTTATATATGAATTGATGATGATCTTAAATAGAATTAATGAAGTCCATGATACAAAACATAGCATTAAGGAAATCATGATGAGATTATGATAATGATATTCGTATTATGTGCAATTATGTTAGTATCTAAAGAATCCCTAGTCATAGGATTAATATGACTGGATATTATTAATCTAGACTGACTACCATATGTTATACTTCTTGATTTGATCAAGTAGTGGATCTCATAAACTATAGACATGAGATGTTAGAGTTAACATGTCGATGCTTACTAAGGTTAGTAAGTACATCGGATGACCCACTATGAAATTTTCATATGGATGATCTACCGAATGTCAATGATTAATCTCATTATAGCAATAGTTCAAATATCCATAGACTTGAGGTACTCAAGGATACCTTGGATACTAATCATGTGCTTTGACATCATTCCTTGTTGCCTCAGGATTAGATCGCTCTAAGGGTGGTGATTGAGTATAGCTATTGGTATTCGAAGGTAATTGGGTAATCAATAAAGGATTCACCACTCCTAATAGAAGGAGATGATACCCACAACCTTTTATCGAGGTCATTACGTAGGAATCTCTGGCTAGAGTAGTTATGTGTCATGAAGAGAGTCTTTACTGACACATAGAGTAATGAGATCCCAGGACAAGAACTAACATCACTTAGACTAGATGTGACATAGTCAGTCTAGTGGGAGTTGACACATAGCCCATACTCCGAACCAAATGGGGTATAGTATGGTGAAAGGACAAATTGTATGGTAATTGTCTATGGAAAGGTTCATAAGTTGGATAATTAACTATTGAAGAGTTCATGTGTTAATCCACTTATATTCCAGTAAATTGGCATCATAAAACCTCATGACTTGCTCGAATTAAGAGTTAATTCAAGTGCTTAAAATAACCAGGAAGTTAAAGTTCACATGTATAAAATATCAGATAAAAAATAAGTGAGTATGACCTAATTTAATTAGGCCACGATCATGACTCATAAGGCCACCATCGTGGCTGAAGGCGAGCCTATTTTAAAGTGGCCATAGTTGTGATAGAGGGCACGAATTTGTATATAATTGAGTTCTTCACTTATATACATGAGCTTCTTCCACTTCTTACAAACTCAAGTGATAGAGAAAGGGTTCTAGAAGAGTTCCAGAGAGAGTGAGAAGAGTTCTTGAGTTATCCTCATATAATTTATGCAATTGTTATATTAATCAACATTTATGCAAGATAGCCTTGATGTATCTCCCATTTGAACATCTACTTGAATTCATCAAGTTTGGTGTTCTCAAACCCTTAAATATTGTTTCATCTTCCTTCCCTGCGTGTTCTTAGGTGATCAAGGAAGGGTTTGGTGTTCACAACAACCCAAACAAGGAGAAGAAACAAGAAAGGAGGAGATACACAAGGTAAAAAGTTTATATTTGATGTTCTTTTATACACATCTGTCTTGATTTTGACATTTTCACTGCATCCGCATGCATGTGATGCATGCAACCATGGCGAACCTGACATAATACCCATCTAATAAGCCTCAGTTTTGCATCCTTCTTGATGAAAAGATATTTTAAAGCTATGTGATCTGTGAATACGATTACCTTTGACCCCAAAAGGTGCGATCGAAACTTATCACATGCATACACCACTGCAAGTAATTTCATTTTTATGGTGATGTGAATAAATTAAGGTCTTACAAGGGTCTTGCTTAAGTGGTAGATTGTATGCAATCATTTATCTTTCCTTTAGCCTAGTAAATAACCTATATCTTGGTTGCTTGCATTGGACATAACCTCAAATGGGAGTGTCCAATTAGACAATGTTAAAATTGGTGTGAATGTTAGTGCCTCCTTAAGTTTATTGAATGCAGATATACACTCTTCATCAAACAGAAATGGAATATCCTTGACTAATAGGTTTGTCAAAGTTCTTGCAATTTACGAGAAATCTTTAATAAATCGACGGTAAAATCCTATATGGCCTGATAATTCTCACACACCCTTGATGTCACTTGGTAGTAGGAGTTTCTCTATAACTTCTGTTTTTGCTTTGTCTACTTCGAATCCTTGGTGCAAAGTTTTATACACGAGCGCTATCCCCTCTTACACCATAAAGTGGCACTTCTCCCAGTTCAACACTATATGTAGTTTCATAACTTTGGAGCACCCTATCCAAATTGGTTAAACATATCTCAAAAGAGTCTCTAGAAACAAAAAAGAAGCCATAAACACTTCCATTATATCTTCGATCATATCAGTGAGGATGGACATCATATATCTTTGAAATATGGTTAACACATTGCACAATCTGAAAGGCATCTGTCTATATGTGAAGGTATCATAAGGATAGGTGAATATAGTCTTCTTTTGGTCCTCTGGGCAGATGAAGATCTTATTGTATCCAGAGTATCCATCCAAAAAGCAATAAAATGAATGACCAACCATTCTATTATCTGGTCTATAAATTAGAGAGGAAAATGGTCCTTTTTAATTACTGTGTTGAGTTTGCGATAATCTATGCACACCCTCCATCCTGTGACTGTTCTTGTTGAAATTAATTCTCTACTTTCACTCTCTATTACTATCATTCCACTCTTATTGGATACACATTGTACTGATTGACCCATTCACTATCGGATATGGGATAAATTATTCCTACATCTAAAAGTTTAATTATTTTTTTCTTGACCACCTCCTTTATGTTAGGATTCAACCTCCGTTGATGCTCCCTTACCATTTTACATCCTTCTTCAAGGTTTATTCGATGTATACAGACTTTGGGCTTATACCTCGAATATTAGAAATTTACCATCTGATGGCCTTCATTCACCTTCTAACAATTGCTACCACCCTACTCTCTTGCTTCCTATTCAATTGATTAGAGATGATGATGGGTAACATTTGTCCTTCACCTAAAAAAGAATATCTGAGATGAGCAGGTAAATGTTTAAGCTCTAAGGTGGGTGGTTTCTTTGTGGAGGGTGGTATGGGTGCTTTGGTTTAGACTAATATGTTTTGATGCATTTAAACCCTTGACTCCTTCGTCTCGTCACTTCTTTCAAGCTCAACTTTGATCAAATTCTCATCTTTATTAGTTGTGTATACTTTTAGTACTTTCACTTTGGTAATGCAACTCTGTATTTGTTTTTGCAAATCTTAATCTATAATTTCAACCTTTATACATGCACTGTTTTTTATTGGATTTTTAAAGAATTTTTCATATTAAACTCCGCTTGGTCTTTACTAATCCAAAGTGTCAATTTTCTTTCATGAATGTCAATTATGGCTTTCCCTATATTCCTGAATGGTCGAACAAGGATCAATGGACAATTCTTATCCTCTTCAAAGCCAAGAGCCTCAAAGTCCACAGGAATAATAAACTTATCCACTTACATCAGAATGTTTTCCACCACTCCAAATGGTTTTTTTAATGGATTGATTAGCCAACTAAATTAGCATTGATGTTGCCTTGACCTCACTCATTCCCAATTTCCTGAATATCGACAAAGATATAAGATTGATACTTGCTCTTAAGTTGCATAGGCACTTTGTGAATTCAAATTGACCAACCACACAGGGTATTGTGAAACTCCCTGGATCTTTCAACTTGGATGGCATCTGGCTGGTGACTATGGAACTGTAGGTGCCAATTTGAAGCATAGTTTGGTTTTCTTCCCAAGTATGCTTCCTTGATATTATGTCCTTAAAAGTCATAGCATATTTAGGCATATATTCCAAAGCCTCGATAAATGAAAGATTTATCTGTAGTGTTCTTAACTTTATAACTAAATTTTCAACTTGTTAATCCAATTTATTCTTTTGCAATTGCTGAGGATAGGGAACCTTGGGTTGATATGGTGGAGGGGAGACATAAGGAGGATATTCACTTATATCTACTTCCTTATTCTTTTATAGGTTTTTTTTCAATAGGAGCAGAGCTTACAACTTTTGTCTTTATAAGCTGTTCAACTTCCTTCCCACTTCGCAGTGTGATAACTTTTAGTGTTCCCTCGATTTTGTAGTAGAAGTGCTTGGAATATTAGTTGCATTTTTTACTGATAAGATACTTATCAATTAGCTTATTTGAGCCTCCAAGTTATCGATGGAAAAGGTATGATTCTTTGTCACTTGTTGGAATATACCCTCCAAATCTTTTTAAGCATCATCTAAGCTTCAAAGCTTGTCTAAACTGTTATCCATTTTGGAGTTTATTGTGTTCAGTTTCTCCTCCTAGAAACTAAGTAGTCCTTAAGGTCTGAAATGGCCTCCTGCATTATTAGAAGATGAAAGGTTGGGATGTTTCCCTTTCCTCGACTATGTTAGACGATGAAAGGTTGGGATGTACATGTTAGAGTAGGGGTTGTTTCCTTGTCCTCGACTATATTACGCCCCTATGTAATTTACTTATTTTGCTCCATCACCCTTCATTAGGAAACAATCAATGGTGTTATGGTCCGTTTGCCCACATAATTCGAATTTTAACTGGACAACTTTCACAGGAGTGGAAGATGATGCTTTCATTTTGTTTAGTTGTCGAGTTAAGCTATCAATTTTGGCTTGCATTTCTGTTGTTTGATTGACAACTATAGCTCCCTTCTGTTCTCGGACGATTGTAGGTTATCTACTTCACTCATTGTTTTATATACAACTGTTACTTGCCATCTCCTCTAACAACTCCTCAGCTTCATCCATTATCTTCCTCATTTAATGTTCCTCCTAAAGTTGCATCAATAGCACCTCTCGTGGGTGGGTTTACCCCATTGTAAAATATTTCCAAGAGGAATTCCTTTGGTAGGTTATGATGTGGGCAATTCTCTACAAATACATGTATCGCTTTGACACTTCATAAAAAATTGATTCCCCATCACCTTGTTGGAAGTTTTAATCTCCTTGATTATCTTAGTCGTCTTTGTGAGGGGAAAATATTTATCTAAGAAGGAATGTACCAATTGCTCCCATGTCATGATGTTGGAGGGGATAAGAGAGTGATACCAAGCCTCTGCCTCATCCCTTAATGTGAATAGGAAAAGCCTCATCCTAACAACATCTTTCGACATCTAATGATATTGAAAGATATCATATATGTCGAGGAAGTTCATAATATATGCATTGGGGTCCTCATTCGTCAGTCCATAACATTGTACATTCACATATAGCATGTTTCAAAAGAGCTGGTTTAATTTTAAAGAAGGCAGCTTGAACTGGTGGCCTAGCCACACCTTGACTTGTTGCATTGAAGCCTGACCTCATAAAGTCCATGAGTGTTCTTGGATTATGCCCTTGGTTTGCTCCTTGATTGAACTCTTGATTATATTCTTCCACCATTGGTTCCTTAATTGCTTATTCCTAGCGTTTGGCTCTTTAGATAGTGGCCCTGGGTTAGCTCTCGAGTTTTCTTCAGATCTTCTCTGTTATCCATTCTTTTCTCTAAAACACTAGCAAATATGTCAAGACACCTTAAAATATAAAATTGAAACTCAAAAGCATGCTCTAGCCCATAAAGTACTTGAAACACAAATACTAACTAACACAATTCTACCCTAACATGCATTAAACAATCAATTAACAACTAAATACAAACTAACCTACCCATGAAAACATGATGTTATCTACAACTGTCAATGCGGCTAAAACTTTGGGATTCAAGGTGTTTGAGATGATAGTATGGGGTAGGTATCTTAGTTGTCAATGACATTGTATATCATATTATTAAGTAAAAAGGACCAATAATAGGATTATGTCCTCAAAGATTATAGTGAAAGGTGTTATTTTTAATTTGTTGTATGCTTATGCACCTTAAGTAGGATTGGACGAAAAATTTAAATGCCAATTCTAAGAAGAGCTAGATAAGGTGATTCAGTAAATCCCCCCATGAGAGAGTTATTCTTGGATGATACTTTGATGGTCATATAGGGGAAACTCAGATGGGTATTCATGGACTGATGTCAATTTCAAGTTCAGTGAGAGGAGTGATAGTGGGAATGCTTTATTGGATCTCATAGTAGAATTTGAGTTAATGATAGTCAACTCTTTTTCTAAGAAAAATGAGAGCACCAAGTGATTTTAAGAGCAGAATCCCGAAAACTCAAATTGATTACCTAGCACTTGCTTGTCAAATTAGCATAAATTGTTAGTTTTGGATCTTTTAATTAGGGGTTGAAGGAAGAAGAGAAGTCCTAAGAGGTATGCCAATGTCAAATGGTGGAATAACTTAGGGATAGAGTAATATATGGAGAATAATGGAAATTACAAGGACATGCTAAACATATATGGGAGAGAGTAGAACTCTTTTAAAGAGTTCAACTAAAGAGATCTTCAATTTTTCTAAAGGGTCTAGGGGTATTAAGATGGAATCTTGGTGGTAGAATGAAGATATACAAGAAAAGGTTAGGATCAAGAAAAGTGCCTATAAAGCTTTATTGGATAGCACTATAGAGGTAGAGAGAGTATTTAATTGAGAAAGTTATCAAGTAGCAAAGAAAAAGGTGAAGAAGATAATCTCATAAGCCAAAAGAAAAGCATACGAGAAATCATACCAATGTTTGGAAACTATAGATGGAGAAAAGGATATGTTTTAAGTTTGTGAGAGTTAGGGAATGGATTGCGAGAGACTTATATCAATTTTGTTGTATAAGGGGGAGAGAACAAATATGGTAGAGAGAAGATGAACTAAAGCAGATCTAATATAAATAGTTGAACCAATACACTTAAGGCTTAAGCTAATAGGATCACTATAAAGAATCTTACAAGTTGATAAAAAATATAGAGAGGAGTTTTTCTTTTAAGATAGCTTATCCTCCTAGATTCATATTGTTCCCTATATGAGAGCCCTCACCCCTAGGCTTAACAATAACCAACAAACTTCTTCCCCATGGCCTAGTTCCCCAATTACCAACAGTAACTCCTTTTGACCAACCAACAAACTTCTACCAAAAGCTTGTCCTAAACAGTACACAACCTAACCATGTACATAAGCCTTAAAAAAGATACACAGCTACTACCACCAACAAAAACACAATTGCTAATGAAACACTATCTAAACCTCTTAAACCCATTGAGTTCCCTCTTTTGAAGGGAACTTCAGAAGCCTAAAAGGAACCTGAGAAGAGAAAGATTACAAGGAGTTTCATTGTAGGAGATTTTGAAGACTTGGGCAAGTTGAGGTTTGTTAAATCAACAAACGATGAACCCATTCAAGCTTCTTTAGAGGTGCTTTAACTTAGAGAAAAGAAATGGAGCTCATATCTGGTAGGTATTTTCCTTGACAAATGTTTAGCATTTCTAGTTGTTAATAAATGGGATAGTACTGCTTGTAAAAATCTAGGATTGTTGAATGCAATGGTGAATGAAGATGAATTGTTTGTATATAAATTTAATTATGCTAAGAATGCTTAGAGAGTATTAGAAGAAGGACCATGGTATGCCCGTGAACATCCAATGCTACTTAAGAAATGTCACCTAGGGTTAACTATAAACAATAGTAAAATGGAAACATTCCCATTATGGGTAAATTTCTATAGAGTCCCCTTGGAATATTGGTTTGTAGAAAGTATAAGCTACACTGCTAGCAAGATTGTAAAAACATTGAGGATGGATGAGAGCATAGCAAAGATAAGAAGGATAGGATTTGCTAGGGTGTGTATTGATGTAGATATTACCAAAAGAAATTTCCTAATTCCATAAAGATCATGAAGCTAAATAAGAAGGGTGAATTAGTGGAAGACCAGATAAGGATAATAAATATGTGGAGACCTAAGACTAAAGATGAAAGAATGGTCTGGAGCAAGAAAGAGAATCAAGAAGTAAACAAGGTAAGTGAACCAAAAGAAGTCGTAACTATTTATATACAAGATCAGGATAATAGTAAAATACTGCATAAAGGAAAGCAGGTAGTAATTGATCAAGAGATTGAGCAAGATGAAGCAAGGAGAACTCCTTCAACAGAAATAGGAGAAACCACTAAAACTAAACAGAATAATGGTATGTCTCCAGGAGCAGGTAGGAAATCAAAGAGGAAGAGGTAAGGGATAAAAATAAATAATGAAGTTAGTATGGAACGTAAGAGGGCTAAATAACCTCAATCAATAACTAGCTATTAGGGATTTGATTAGAAGTAAGCTAGCTAATTTTTTTCTTACTTAAAACAAAAATAAAAAAAAGCACAAATGGAAAATATCTAATAAAAAAGGAAAAATGAAAAAAATCTATGGTTTCTAGGGAAAAGTTAGAAGGTGATCACTAACTATGACAAAAATATGATAGAGAGAATTGTAATTGTGTATAAAACCCAAAAATTGGAACTGTTTAGATGGGATGCTATAGACCAAGTGATAAAATGTGACAAGAAGATAAAAAACATAGGTAGTATTATTATGATATCAACTGTGTATACAACCAATTATACATTCCAAAGACAGATGTTATGGGAGGAACTGGTGAGGATCAACAATATAAAAAATTACCCTTGGAAATTCATAGGGGATTTTAATTTCACTCCTAAGACAAACATGAGGAGAAAGAAGTTAGACCAAGCAAAACTTTAGGGAATTACAAAACTAACAAAGCATAGTAGGCTGACAGATTTTAAACACTATGGAAATTATTACAATTGGAAAAATAAGTAGAGTGGTAGCTGGTTCTTGTTAAAGAAGCTTGATAGATATGTGACTAATGGAAACTGGCTCGCACACTTCCCACTTAGTACTGCCAGTTTTAAGGATCCTAATACCGCTTATCACAATCCAATTATGATTGAATTTAATACCCCAATTGAAAGAATGAAAGCTCCATTCAGGGCCTTCAACCATTTAAGGGAAAAACCTTAATTCAGATGTATTTTAAAGGAAGAAATAAGTAAGGAGATAACTAGTACTAAGGGATACATGCTAAACATAAAGCTAAAAGTTATTAAAGAAAGGGAAAAAACTCTTAGGAAAAAGTTCATATTTCCTGAATAGTAAGAAACAACAAAAGATTTAGAAGAACTATAGAGATGTTAAATAAGAACGGTAGCAAAACCAAAAGATCAGCAATTGAGAAAAGAGGAAACAAATAAGGCACACAAACACAACAAGTCCCTAGAAGATACAAACAAATTACTAAGACAAAAAGCAAGATTGTAGTGGTTGAAAAAATGGGAAAGATGAACAAATTAATTTATGAATTCATTTAGAACTTGGAGGAACAAAAACCATATGCAGTATTTGGAAGATGAAGTAAGCTAGAAACATTATGATCGAAAAAAAAAGAAAAGAATGAAATTTGAATCCTTCAGTAAACATTATGGGACATACCATTCTAGAAGATATAAATAGGAGAATAAGGAGAATATTAGAGGAGGACAAGACCGAAATAATTAAGGAAGTTACTGGATAAGAGATAAAAGATGCATTATTTGCAATGAGTCAAACAATCTCTTGGCCCTGATGGTTATAATGAAAGATTCTTCTAGAAGAACTAGCATACCATAAAAGGGAATTCACAGAAGTAGAGAAGGAAATCCTCTTGAAAGGAATCTTTTTGAAAGAGTGGAATAAATCATTTGTAAGCTTAATCCCCAAACAAGTAAATGCATCCAAACTGGAATAGTTTAGGCTTATTGCTTGCTGCAACTGTAACATCCCATTATCTTTGGGAGGTTAGAATAGTAAATATGAGTGATTAATAAGAGCTTAGAAAATGCATTTCATGCTCATGCATTATATGATATGCTCACACTCTTGAATGTTGAACTTTTTTGCATATGAAAATAATTGTACATACATTCATTGACATATTCCGGGCATAATTGCTTTATATTTGTGAAATGTGATTATGTGGAGAATTGTGGTTTTTATATGTTGAAAATTGATTTGGAGAGTGTATTTAGTAATTTAGATTTTTTTTTGAGATTTTTAGAAAATTTCTAAAATTTTGGGTAATTTTGGAGTAGGAACAAAATGCTGAGTGGCAAGATAATTGACAAATAACAGTAGAATTAACAGTAGGTTTCACTTTATCCATACCATATCTAATAAGTAGTTCTTTGATATACTTCTGTTGATGAATAAAAATCTTTTCTTCGGATTACATAACTTGTAATCCAAGAAAGAATTT
>JAOSBN010072120.1:0-13051 GCA_027563595.1 Erythroxylum suave | reverse complement strand
ATGAATGCATGAATATAGCCAAACAATTTTAAACACTTCTAACCCGTTCCAAATTACTATCTTACCCTTCCCATCGGGGATGGGATGTTACATTAGGTTTAGGTTTTTGAGCCCTCAAACCTGTAGTTGTCACGTAATAAATTGGATTATTAAAAAAATGTTATCATGGGCGTCTATGAGGTGGTCATAGGTTTGACCACTATTGTCACACCTGCGATATGGGTGTCATAGGTGTGACTCCTATTTTCACATTCATGACATAAGAGTCAAAGGTGTGACTCTTATTGTCACACTTGTGACATGGGAGTCACGGGTGTGACTCCAATTGTCACACCTGTGACTGGTATAGTCATGGGTGTGACACCAATTACATGCTTAGTTAAATTAATTCCATACAGTGGTTGACATCCCATTTCATTCTTTATGCATAATTCTTCTAATTTCCATACAACATTCACAAGATAATCTAATTAACATTCATGCACTATTCACACCAGTTTCACTCAATTTATCTCACATTTGGATAAAAACACGAAAATTTGTGATCAAAATCAAGATATGAAGGCAAGCAAAATCAATGGAAATTAGGCACAACAATTCCACCTCTTAAACTATGCTTGTCCTCAAGAAAAATAAAGAACACTAGATAATATAAGAATAACTAATGAAAACAACGATTTTCCTAAATAATGGTCAAAGGTATCAATAATCATTTCAGTAAGCACAACACGCAATTTTAAAACTCCTAATACTCCATGAGCAGACTATTCTCCTCATGCTTAGTCAAAATTAACAAGTAATTTAACTCAAAGACCATTTACAAGGGTAATAATAGATACTCACTTCACTCCCCATCCTTTCAAGCATTCAAAGGTGGGAAATAATCACTCATCATTCATTTCATGAAACATCTACAATAAGCTTGCTTACTATTCTAATCTCTAGCACACATATCAAACACAAACATCAATCTAAAGGTCTTTATTTTAGCTGTAATGGAGCTAGCCTAAGGGTAGGAAAAAGAAAAATCACAGTTTAAAACCATAGAACAAATTGGGCATTTAAAATAATACAGAACAAGAAAGCATAAAATACTAAACTCTTTCCTCTTAATAAACAATATTAGCACTCCCCACACTTTCTCTCTGTAGCTCCCACTCACATATGACATGTGTCCGTACGCCCTTCAGAGGCATGTGCACATGCCCGACAGAAATGGCGTGGTAATTATTTCACTTTCACTATATCGCATGGCGTCATAAATAACAAAATGTTTAAAATCCAAAATTTCCTCATTTCATTTCATAAATCATAATTTACAATGTAGCATTATATCCATCATATAGGTTTACACAACATCAACCTATCAGAGTTCGCAACTCTATCTACAAGTATACTACACACATAAGGATTAAAAAAAATTAAAAACTAATCCTTCAGTCTTAACTGGTCGACCTTTGAGCTATGTCTTCTATCTAAAAGTTGTATAAATTTCTTCTAAGCAGCCTTAGAAGCTATGTTAGACCCTAAATTTTTCTCAAATTATTCATTCATTTATTTCTTTCTTTATTTACTTAATTTTTTATTTTTAGAATTTAGTCATTAATTTAGCAAGCAAGAATAGAAATTAGGGTTATTAATTAAAGATGTTAGCATTAAATTAGGGTAATGGTCATAAGAGACAAAAGAAGGGCAAAATTAGAAGAACAAGACAAATGAAGGGTAAAATTGGGAAATCAAGACAAAATGTAGTCTTAAATAAGAAAGAAGAAGAAGAAAATCGTGAGAAGAGTGGTGTAAGCTAGGAGAAAGAAGAAGAAGGAAGAGAAACCATCTTGTTTTAGGTAAGTTTCATATTTTCTTCTTATTTGGGTAGAAAAACAAAACAGATTAGATATAGAAATGGGTTAGTGTTTCAAGAAAGAAGAGAAGAAGAGAAACCCATTTGATTTTGCATGGATTACTAAATTAGGTTTTAGTTTTCTAGCTTAGATATACTATGAGTAAGTTAAGTCTAGGCTCCATTTTTTATTTATTCTTGATTATTCAGGCTTTATGAATTTCCATTTGAATTTGGATCGAATGAGAAATTGGTTTGTTTTAGGAAACCAAGAAAACCCTATGCAAGAGCAAAAGAAAAAGCACAATTGAGTTGGATTTTCCAAATTAATTAGGTGGGTAATATATTTATAGTTATTATTGAGATGAGTAAATTGCTTACTTTTGTGTATGTATGCTTAATTTCTTAAATTTGACTTATTGTGAATGTTGGAAAATTTATTATGATGTATTCTTATGTCATACCTCAAAAGAAGCTATGACATTTTGCATAATCGAAAAAGAGGAAAATGCATAAGATACATGAAAATATGAACATGTGATGAGATGAATTGAAGATAAGAATTTACTTGTATTTGGGCAAGAGAGAAACCATTTCGTTCATCATGTGCACGTTGACTTTAAGCCTCTCCTGGCTACCCGCTTGTGGCATATGAGCTCCTAAAAAACAAACTCATTTTGTTCGTGGTGTAAACTTCAGTTTCTCCATTTCGACCCATGAGACTCTCAAGCCATTTTTTAATGCATTCCATTTGATTTGTTAGGTATGATACACATTTGAGTGAATGTGTTTAATTTTATATGATATGTAATAACTTCCTTAACTATGAGTTTTAAGCTAGAACAATTGATGACTAAATTGCTACATAAAATCAAACAAAGATATATATTTATATGTGCTTGAATTTTGTGTGGCTCGTTACCAATGTCTATAGATATATTAGCCACTGAGTTGTGTAACTTAACCCATTATTTTTCACTCCTCAGGTGCAGAACGAGAAGATTAGCGATCCTTGCAAGTCATTTGGGCAAACTCTAAGATAGTTCTTTTGTAACTAAGTTAATTCAACTATTTTTGGGTAGCTTTATAAGCATATCAAACATGAGCATCCATTTGTTGGATTGTTGATATGTAACTAAAGCTATGTTTAAACTCCATTTTGTTTTCGTAATGAGATTAAGAATTGAAGAAGTTTCTTTTTGTGCATGTTCATATTTATTTTTCGGTTGAGTTGTTATTGGTTGATGAAATTTAAGTGCAAAGTGGTATTGAAATGTTGGGTCAGGGTTACGGATTTGAAGGTTTTGCTACGGCGAACCTTTCACGAAAGGTGCTTTTACCTTAATCTTGGAATTTTACCGCAACAAACTTTTTCCAACAGGTCTTTAGAAATATTTCCTAGTTTCACCGTAGTGAAACATTTAATTTGTTGGGGTGAACTTTTCTCGAGAGATCCTTGAAAGCATTCCTTAGTTTCGTAGCGGTGAAATACTTAGGCTTCTTAAGGATTCCTAGGCTTAGAATTATGATGTGTGATTAACTGTTTGCATTGTTGAATTTATTGATTGCATTAAGTGACATGCATATCATGCATACATGTAGGAAATAAGATTAAACTGAAATGTAAGCTAATCGTTAGTGTGTAAATTGAAGGAGTAACATCTGTAAAAGAACACGAGGAGTTTTACAAGGATTTGTTGCACCTGACTCTCCGCTAAGAGAGGTGAGTACTGATATGTTTAGAGCCCCAGGAAATTTTAAGGCTCCTATAGGGCATGGTAGTGGGCCCCTTTGATCACAGACACATGAGTCACCTCTTCCATAAGAGCAAGTGCCTACTCCCTTAGATCCTAGGTTGTTTCAAGGCTTTGATCAGGCTTTTGTCCAGGCTATGGGCCAAATGCCACAGACTTCTACTCCGGGCCTAACTAAGAAAGGAAAGCAGTTTGATAAACATAGGAAGTATAGGGCAGTGGAATTTTATGGGACCACTGATCTAGAAGAAGCTGAAACATGGATGAGGAAGATAGAAAAGGTGTTGGAACAAATGGATAGTGAGGATGATGAAAAAGTTGAATATGCTGCAAGCTTGTTACAGGGAGATGCTCTGCATTGGTGGGAAACTGTTCCAGGGAGTCAGATGAAACCGCCAATATTGACATGGAAAGATTTCCTAACTGCTTATAAGAAGAAGTATTTGTGTGACGTGTATGTTCAGCAGAAGCAAAGGGAATTTTTTAGTCTCACCTAGAGGGAGATGATAGTGAGTGAATATGAGCACAGATTTACATAACTGTCCTGATATGTAGTTGAGATGATGATGAGTAAGGCGACTAAATGCCATAGACTTGAATCGGGACTGCATTTAGCCATCAGGGAAAAACTAGTGGCACATAATTTTTGTGATTTTGAATAGCAGTTTGAAGAAACATTAAGGTTTGAGAATGTGGAGAACATAAAGAGCGCCATAAACAGAAAGAGGAAAGGGAGAGAACAGTTCAGGAGGGGAAGTGGTACTCCTATGTCGGAGAGGAGTGCCAGGACTTTCCCTGTGCAGTCTAAGGAGAGGTGCAATGGTGCAAGCAAGTCCAAACAGATGAGAAATGTCTCTCATCAAGCCTCTAGGGTGGGAGGTAGTAAAAACGGAGAGGGGATAGGCCATCTATTCCTAAATGAAACCATTGCAGTAAATTCCATAAGGGAGAGTGCTATAGATTGATTAGAGCTTGTTTTAACTATGGGGAAAAGGGGCACATGGCTAGAGAGTGCCCATAGTATGCAAGACAGGAAGGAACGCAGATACCAGCTTCAAATAGGGTTGAGCCTGTAGGACACAAGACTACAACTGAAGTGGGAAGGTCTGAGGCAGCTAAGATAGTGAATCATCCAGGAAGACAAGGGGCTGAGTGCCAGCTAGGGTGTTTGCAATGACAAGGGAGGAAGTAGGACAACTTCGGAGGTTGTGACTAGTATGGGTAAATCGGTTAATGATGATATTATTGTTTTAATTGATCCTAGGTCTACCTATTAATTTGTTTCATCAGGTAGAATTGTGTATGGTAGAAATTTGAGCCCATTAGATGATCCTTTGATAGTTAGTACCCCAATCGGCCAATATATTATTATTAATCAAGTTTATAGAGATTGTGAAGTGTATATTGGTGGAGTAAAATTAATGGTGGACTTAATGCCATTAAAGATGGGGGATTAGATGTGATTTTAGGCATGGATATGTTAGAGAAATATAATGCCAATTTAGATTGTAAACAAAAGACAGTAGAGTTTGAGTTGGACAAAGGTAGAAAGGTGGTGTTTACGGGAGATAGGAGTGCAAGCCCGCCTAGAATTATTTCGGCTCTAACGACAGAGAAAATGATGAGGCAAGGATATGAAGCATTATTGGCATATGTGTTAGACAAAAAGGTAGATGGAGGGAAATTAGAAGAAATACCTGTGGTCATGAAATTCCCAAATGTCTTTTTAGAGGAATTACCAGAACTAACACCACATAGAGAAATTTAGTTTCCCATCGAGCTTCCTCCAGGTACTTCATAGATATCAATTCTGCCTTATAGAATGGCTCCAACAGAATCGAAAGAACTTAAAGAACGGTTAAAAGAGCTATTGGAGAAAGGTTATATTAGACCTAGCTCTTCAACTTAGGGAGCTCGAGTTCTTTTTGTGAAGAAGAAAGTTGGATCATTGAGAATATGTGTGGATTATAGGAAGCTCAATCATGTCACTATCAAGAATAGATATTCTCTTCCATGCATAGGTGATTTGTTTGATCAATTGCAAGGTGCAAAAGTATTCTACAAGATAGACTTGAGATCGGGTAACCACTAGTTGAGAATAAAAGAGTTCGATGTGTCAAAGACTGCTTTCAGAACATGATATGGACATTTTGAGTTCTTAGTTATGCCTTTTAGATTAACTAATACCCATGCAACCTTCATGGATTTGATGAATAGAGTCTTTAAACCTTTCCTAGACCAATTTATCATAGTGATTATTGATGATATATTGGTTTATTCCAAGAGTGACAAACAGAATGAAGAGCATCTAAGAATAGCCTTGGAGACATTAAAGAAGAAGGAGTTGTATGCCAAATTCAGTAAATGTGAATTGTTGCTAAGGGAAGTGGTGTTTTTTGGGCATTTAATTTCAAAAAAAGGGGTACATGTGGACCCAAAGAAAATAGAAGCTATAGTTAAATGGGAATCACCTAAGACTGTAGCAGAAGTGAGGACTTTTTTATGATTAGCTGGTTATTATAGACAATTTGTAGAAGGCTTTTCTATGATAGCAGCTCCACTCACCATACTGACAAGGAAGAGCCAGAAGTTTGTGTGGACAGAAAAACATTAGCAAAGCTTTAAGGAATTAAAACTACACCAATTCTAACTTTACCTTCTGGTAGTGATTGATACATGGTGTATAGTGATGCTTCAAGGAAAGGATTAGGGTGTGTTTTGATGTAAGGAGATAAAGTAATTTCCTATGCTTCCAGGGAATTAAAAACCTATGAGATAAATTATCCTATGCATGACTTGGAATCAGCTACTATAGTCTTTGCATTGAAAATATGGAGACATTACTTATATGGAGTCAGCACCAAGATATTTATAGACTATAAGAGTCTGAGATATTTGATGAGCCAAAAGGAGTTGAATTTGAGGCAAAGGAGATGGTTAAAGTTATTGAAGGATTATGACTTGATGATAGATTACCACCCTGAGGAAAGCCAATGTAGTAGCAGACGTATTTAGTAGAAAATCTACCATGGCACATATGGAGATGGTATATCTTCCACTGTTGGAGGAATTGGCTAGATTGAAAGTGACATTGAGGCAAGTTGAATCCGGTGGTATATTGTCTAACTTTAAAGTAAGGTCAGTATTAAATGCAAAAATTAAGGAATTACAGGAACAAGATGAGTGGTTATGCAAGTTCAGAGAAGAAATAAAAAATGGTAAGCCTTCAGAAATAGAAGTGAGAGAGGATGGATTGATGGCGGTAGGTAACAGATTATTTATTCTGGATTTGTAAGAGATGAAGGATGAAATTCCTGATGAGGCACATAATGCTCCATATATAAAGTATCCTGCAAGTACCAAAATGTATAGAGATTTAACATTTTTGGTAGAGAGGCATGAAGAAAAATATTGCAGAGTATGTTGGAAAATGCTTGGTGTGGCAACAAGTTAAAGCAAAACATCAAGCACCCACCGATAAGCTTAAGCCTTTGACTATTCTGAAATGGAAATGGGAAAAGATTACGATGGATTTCTTAATGGGATTACCAAAGACCAATAGAAAGCATGACGCAGTATGGGTGATTGTAGATAGGTTAACTAAATCAGCACATTTCTTACCTATCAGACAAACGGATTCTCTAAATGCCTTGGCCAAGAAATACATAGATTAAATAATTAGATTTAATGGGATTCGAAATTTCATTGTTTCCAATAGAGATCCCAAATTCACCTCGAGATTTTGGGAAAGTTTGCAAGAATCTTTGGGAACTAAATTACATTTTAGCATAGCTTTCATACAAAGACAGATGGCCAATTAGAAAAGACGAGTAAGAACAATGGAGGCAATGTTAAGAGCTTGTGTTATGGACTTCAAAGGTCGATGCGATGATCATTTACCTTTAATTGAGTTTACTTACAATAATTTCTACCACTCAGGAATTCAAATGACATCTTATGAAGCCTAGTAAGGTAGGAGATGTAGAACTCCTATTTGTTGGGATGAGGAAGGTGAAAAGAGACTTTTAGGGCCTGAGTTGGTACAAGTTAGGGTTGATAAAATTAAATTGGTGAAGCAGAGACTTAAAGCAGCTCAAGATAAGATGAAGAGCTATACAGATGCACATAGAAAGGAGATGGAATATGAAGTGGGAGACAAGGTATTTCCTAGAGCCTCTCCATGGAAAGAGGTTTTAAGATTTGGTAAAAGGGGCAAGCTCAGTCCAAGATACATAGGCCCTTATGAGATTATTGATAAGATTAGGCCTCTAGCTTACAAGTTAGCTTTGCCACTAGAATTATCTAAGATTTACAATGTCTTCCATGTATCGATATTGGATCCTTCACACATAGCCTAACCTTTAGAGGTTCAATTAAAAGAAGATTTGACTTATGAGGAATAACCAGTAGAGATTCTAGATTCAAAGGAAAAGGTCTTGAGAAACAAGACTGTGAAGCTAGTTAAAGTTTTATGGAAGAACCATGCAAGAGAGGAGGCAACATGGGAGCCTTTGGAAGCCATGAGAGAGAAGTATCCACACCTTATTGTAGACTCATATAAGAATTTCTAGGATGAAATTCTTTAAGGGGAGGAGAATTATTGGACCCCAATTTTAAATAATTTATTTAATTGCTTATTTTTAGAATTTTCATTAATTTAGCAAGCAAGAATAGATATTAGGGTTATCAAACAGAGATGTTAGCATTAAATTAGGGTAGTTGTCATAAAAGACAAAAGAAGGGCCAAATTGGAAAAAAAAGATAAATGAAGGGTAAAGTTAGGAAATCAAGGCAAAATGTAGTCCTGGATAAGAAAGAAGAAGAGAAAAAAGAAGAAGAAAATCATGAGAAGAGTCATGGAAACTAGGAGAAAGAAGAAGAAGGAAGAGAAACCAACTTGTTTTAGGTAAGTTTCATCTTTTCTTCTTGTTTGGGTAGAAAAACAAAAGAGATTAGAAAGAGAAATGGGTTAATGTTGGAAGAAAGAAGAGAAGAAGAGAAACCCATTTGATTTTCTATGGATTTCTAAATTAGGTTTTAGTTTTCTAGCCTAGATATACTATAAGTAAGTTAAGTCGAGGCTTGTTTTTTTATTTATTCTTGATTATTGAAGTTTTATGAATTTTCATTTGAATGTGAGTTGAATGAGAAATTGGTTCATTTTAGGAAACCAAGAAAACCCTATCCAAGAGCAAGAGGAAAGGTATAATTCAG
This sequence comes from Erythroxylum suave, assembly GCA_027563595.1. Classification (NCBI taxonomy): domain Eukaryota; kingdom Viridiplantae; phylum Streptophyta; class Magnoliopsida; order Malpighiales; family Erythroxylaceae; genus Erythroxylum; species Erythroxylum suave. The sequence goes on along the minus strand of JAOSBN010072120.1, from coordinate 4,243 downwards.
TTGGATTTTCCAAACAAATTAGGTGGGTAATATGCTTATAGTTATTGTTGAGATGAGCAAATTGCTTTCTTTTGTGTATGTATGCTTAATTACTTAAATTTGACTCATTGTGAATGTTGGAAAATGTATCATGATGTATCCTTATGTCATACCTCGGAAGATGCTATGACATTTTGCATAATCAAAAAGAGGAAAATGCATAAGATGCGCAAAAATATGAACATGTGATGAAATTAATTGAGCATAAGAATTTGCTTGTGCTTGGGCAAGAGAGAAACCATTTCATTCTTCATGTGCATGATGACTTTAAGCCATCTCCTGGCTGCCCGCTTGTGGCATATAAGCTCCTAATAAACAAACTCATTTTGTTCATAATGTAAACTTTGGTTTCTTCATTTCGACCCGTGGGAACCAATTGTTTGTGCATTCAATTTGATTTGTGAAGTATGATACGCATTTGAGTGATTGTGTTTGATGGTTATTTTTATATGATATGTGTTATGTGATAACTTCCTTAACTATGAGTTTTAAGCTAGAGCGATTGATGATTGAATTGCTACATAAAATCAGATATAGATATATATTTATATGTGCTTGAATTTTATGTGGCTCATTACCAATGGATATAAATAGATTAGCCATTGAGTTGTGTAGCTCAACCTATTATTTTTCACTCCTCAGGTGCAGAACGAGAAGATTAACGATCCTTGCAAGTCATTTGGGCAAACTCTAAGATAGTTCTTTTGTAACTAAGTTAGTTCGACTATTTTTCGGTAGCTTTATATGCATATCAAACATGAGCATCCATTTGTATTTTGTATTAAGTTATTGATGTGGATTGTTGATATGTAACTAAAGCTATGTTTAAACTCCATTTTGTTTTCGTAATGAGATTAAGAATTGAAGAAGTTTCTTTTTATGCATGTTCATACTTATTTTTCGGTTAAGTTATTATTGGTTGATGAAATGTAAGTGCAGAATGGTGTTGAAATGTTGGGTCAGGGTTATGAATTTGAAGGTTTGCCTCGACGAACATTTACAGAAAGGTGCTTTTACCTCGACTTCAGAATTTCGCCGTGGCAAAGTCAAACGTTGGCCGCGGCAAAATTTTTCCGACAGGTCCTTAGAAATATTTTCTAGTTTCACCACGGAAAACTTTTTCTCGAGAGATCATTGGAAACATTCCTTAGTTTTGCCACAGTGAAATACTTAGTTTGTCGTAGCGAACCAGCCAGTGCTAACGTTGAAAATTCTCTTATGAATTGAAGCCTTTGACTACCCTCTCATGTGATGGTTTCTGACCATCTCAAATCATCGCCTTGGGATAAGCAATGAGACCTGGGCCTAAGAAGTTAATTCATCTCTCTCTCGAACCTGAAAATCTCAACGGTACAATTTGGTTGCGTTTTCCAAACTCAGTCGAGTAACCATCCTCGATGGTTCACTTTAGACTTGCAACACACAATTTATGTTATCATATATTTCACATCATCTCAATATCCATCATATAATATCACAAAGCACTTTGTTCACAATTTTCACATTTCAAAATCTATTTAATTTATCATTTCATTGTGATCATACAAAGCATGTTCATCGATAAGCATTCACACATGTCATACCAAACATTGCAATAATTCAATTTGTTCATAACATATGCCTATGCAATGTTTATATGAATCAAATTTACTTAATACGTTGTTGTAACTGAGTGGCTTTTTCACTTTCCTATATCCATTGTGGATATTGGGCTCTATCATACTATCTTGTCTATATTATGGATACCAGGCTCTATCATACAAATTTGAGCCATAGGTTCTTACCACAGATTTCTGACCTTTAAGCTCTTTTTCAATGGCGACTTATGTCACAACTGTCCTTATATTTCATGCATTCATGGAATAAATGGATTTCACATTTTCAATCATCATATTCAGTCATTCACATTTACTTTCAATTTCCAATTCATATTCATCATCAGTCTTTTAGTTCAGCATTCAACATATAATTTAAGGACACATTTAGTTAATCACATTCTCATTTAAGGAAAACTCCTAATACAGTCTTGAATATTGAACTCCTCGGAGAATCAGTTGTTTGGAATTAGTAACATCACAATTATATCAAATAGAAATTCAATTCAGAATCAAACAAACAATCAAGGTGAGACCATCTTAGGTTACTCACAAATGCTCCTTTCTAGCTTATTGTCTTGAAGTTGTGGCATCGTCTGGAGGTGGTCGCTCTAATTGCTCCTCCATATCATGCAACACAAACATTTACATACATTAATACTTTGCACAATTATATGAGTAGTCATTTATACATATAATTATATATGGATTATGTACAATGCATGCTCAATGACAATCCCGAGTACATTCCCTTAATACGTGTCTCATAATCAATTACCAACATCTTTCAATCATTTTTTAATACCTAATACACTTTTCTTACTTTAATCATCTCATTCATCAACCACTAAGCTCATTCAAGATCCCATTGAAGCCTAATTACATCATAGGAAAGCATTGACAAGTCAACAAATTCATATATGTACATGATTTGGGACAATAAGCATAACTTTCATTGTGGATGTCAGATTAAGTCATTCAAGTTTGGTTTGGAAGAGGACTTCAAGTTCTACAACTTCCATAAAGACCCCAAAGAGAGATTTTACCATCTAAAAAGGTCAAAATTGCACATTTATATAGATTTCCAAAGAATGTCTGCCTGGTGGACATGTATGTCCCTCCAAATGGATATGGATAGGGCTGGAATACTGAAATTCTAGAGAATGTCTACCCAGCGAGCATGAAGTCCGCCCAACGGACCATTACGGGTCAATTTTCAAATTTCCCATTACTATATGTTATATCTAACACATCTAGACCTATCTTATCATTAATACTTCAATTTCTCTTCATTCTCACCTTCATTCCAATTCAAACCTTGCACAAAACACATCATACAAAATTGTTGATCATAATCAAATAAACATAACATCAAACTGTAGTTTTCCAGTTTTTAACAGGATAGATTTTCATATCAGTTTTGTATGATCATTATGACCATGCAAATAAGGTATTTATGTTGGAAAGCAAGTGTATTTACATGTACCTTAATCTTCTTTAGTTACAGTTTTGTAATGGGAATATTTATTATTAATAAAGTAAAAGAGTTTGGTTTTAACGAGTATTATATGTCTAGTCATAAGGTACCAAGATTCTTTTGAAAATAGTAAACATATATATAGAGATGTATAGGAAATATGTATATTATTAAAATCTAAATTAATGGATTTATAGTTGAATAATCAAGTTGGTTGCTTGATTATGGTTTAGACTGTAGTGTTGCCATTTATCCCTGTGTAAGTAAAGGAGTTTACTTCAAGGGAATGATGAGTTTCATATCATGATAGTAGTTGACTATCGATAATGGCATTATTAGACAAATCTGGAATGATGTTATCAAGAATAAAGTGGGCCGTTACTTTAATCTTAAAACATACAACTTAATCATTCACTTATTATGAACCACAATCTTGATGAGTGGTGAACTCGTACGTGTTTCATTATAATTCTTGATATGATCGGAATGGATTTTTACAGAGTGTTAATCTAGTGTCTGTATGTTAGAATTATTAATTGAAACATGTATCAAGGAACATTCACTCAAATAAAGAGTTTATAGTGATATCATCACTTCCAGATGTTTTAAGGAGATTTGGTGATTAAAATGGTACCAGTACATTGATGCACTAGCTACCCATCAAGTCTTAACACCAAGATAAGATCTTGTGGGTTAATCACTATATAAAGTAAAATAGGGGATCTAGAAGGAAAAACCAACACAAGGGCAAAACGGTAAGTTTACCCTTTATTATGCGGATGGCTATAATAAGGTTCTAAATAGGGTTTACAATTGGACATAAAATATAAGTTCTCATAATATTTAATAGTTTAAGTGTTCAACTAATTGTCTTCAGTGGAATGACATTTAGTTAAGAAGCTAGAATTAATTCTAATGAGATCAAATTAATTACGGGTTATTGGAACTTGAATTATCAAAGTCGAATAAGATTCCCCACTTGACTTCAAGGAAGGTTATCAAGCTAGGTAAGAAATATAAATGGAGGTTTTAGAAGCCCATAATTGAATGTTGGTCTTGCACTAATTAATGGTTAATTAGAAGCCCAAATGTTCATTTAGAAATGGGCTAGACTTTGGTTTAATGTAATTGA
>JAOSBN010072099.1:0-13055 GCA_027563595.1 Erythroxylum suave | reverse complement strand
TATTAAATACCATATTAATTTACCCCATTAATCTAATCATGCTTGATTTATCATAAAAAAAATTCTGGGGGTAACAGTTCACAAATATTATGGATAAAGTATCAGTTAGAGGATTATTATATCCAAGAAGATCAGATTCCAATCTTCTGTGATAACACAAGTGCTATCAATCTCTCAAAGAATCCAATACAACACTTAAGGGCAAAGTATATTAAAGTTAGACACCATTTTATAAGAGACTATATATAGAGAGGGATCATCAATATACAATTTGTTGAGATGAATCAACAATGGGTAGATATCTTTACCAAAACCTTAAGTGAAGACAAATTCAAGGAAATCAGATGAAATTTGAATATGGTGATGTTAAATGACGATTCATCTGAAACTCCATGATCCAGACGATTCGTCCTGAAGAAGCTAAAAAGTTGCAAGTTTTCAAATAGTAACGGTAACTTTTACTCGGTAGTTTCAATTTCAAATTATCTGTGGATCAGTTAAAATGTTACAAAAGGTAACTTTCAAGAGTGTATATAAAAAACAATCATTTCAAAATTTGCAACACTTCACACTCTAGAATTTTCATGAAAAACTTCGAAACCAACTTGTTCAAAGTACTCTCAACAAACACGAACCATCGCTCTGCTCTAAACATCAAACTCTTCTTATTTCATTTCCTATCTTTCTCTTAATATTTTCTATATGCTAACTTCACTTTTTAAAGCCAAATACATTTCTTTATTTAGTGTTTATCTTTTACAAATTAGAAAATTCCGAAATCTCATGTCTATGGAAGACTCGTTGATTTCACTTTCTTGAAGAATGCTTGGATGAATATCGAACCTAAGATTGAAGAAATTGAATGAAAGAACTTCTTCAATATCCAAGAGCCAGTGTATCTGAATGAAATAGTTGAGTTCTGAAAGAATGCGAAGGTGGTAGGCAACACCTTGGTATCAATGGTAGATGGGTTGTCAGTAATAATTATACAAAATTCCGTTGTGGAGGCTATTGGGTGTCTAAATAAAAGAGCATAATTGTTCAAGAATAAAGATTGGATGGCTCAAAGTTATATAGACGAAGCTAACATCAATCAACAACTATATGGATTCAGTAATCCTGGAGTTAAGAAGTCTTCAACCCTTATTCCAAAGGCTAGCGTTCTTCACTCACTTCTTCTTCATTGTATCCTACCGAGAGTAGGATCAAAGGACATGGTGACAATGAATGATGAACATTGTTTGTTTCATCTACTCACTCACCAACCTGTTAATCTTCCATTTTTGATTATGAAGTTCATGATAAAGGCTAGGGAGCCTTATCATCTGAATAGTGGTTCTTTACCTTAAGATATATTGTTAACAAGATTTTTCAAAGCATCTAGAATCTTACTTGATAAAGGAAACAAAGTAAAAATGGATGTGAAGAGTGTTATCAATGCCCCTAATATTCACAAAATGGGGATCAAGACTAAACCTAAAATGGATGAAGATTTCACACCGAAAGCACAATCTAAGGGGGAGCTTTTAGTAAGATGAAGCAGGAAAGGAAACGTTCCATCTGGAAAACAAGACCTCGATCGTCCAAAAGAATATCAGCAAAGGTAAAGGTTGAACAATCATCTAATAAGTCGATATAAGCCAAGAAGATTCCAGAGAAGAAGCAAAGCAAGGTTCAACAACCAACTCTCCAAGTATCTTTAAAGAGAAAGGCTGAGACGCTCTAATCTCATAAGACACAGACTATTGAAAAGAAGATGAAGACATCGTCTAAATAGCAGCTAGTAACTTACAACCCTCCTCAACCGATAAAGAAGGAAGATTTGGAGATGAAGGTCATAGAAGAATCAACACCAGATCATAGCAGAGGTTCAATTATCATCAAAGAACCTTTTAAATAGAAAGTTCAAGTTCAAGTTGAACCTATAACAGTAAATGATCAGACGATACAACTTCTAAGTCCTGAAGAATGAAGACTATATAGTATTCTATGAGACAAAAAGACAAAACCATATCCATCGAAGATTACAAAAGATCCTTATACAATCTATCTAGTGACAAGCAGAATGATAATCAAGATTGTACCAGATGTACAACCTAGAAGTAGCGCCAGTAGTTAGCAAAGGAAAAGGGAAGAAGAAGAAGTTTCCTATAAGATGAGAAGTTGATCTCACAAAAGAAGAAATTCAAGCGGCAGTAAAGAACATAGATGATGTATGTCAGGCAACACAAGCTGTAAGCATCTATGTATCACATCGTATATCAAAGGAATCAGGAAGTAATTTTAGAGCATCTACTATAGACGAAAGCTTCAAGGTAGTTGGCAAAATATTAGAGGGAAGGTATGAAAGTATTACAATTAAAGGTAGCAATTTTAATTTAGAAACCTTTGTGCATTTGCTCATTCATTTCAAGCCCTTAGGTTTCATTCCTTTAGTTAAAACTATTTTGCACCTTCTAAGGCAACCGTTTTACAAATTACCTAGACCTGATGATCTTGATATCGCTGACAAAAAATAACCTTTCAAAATGCCCTCAATTAAAATTATGGAATTAGACGATTCACCTAGAAAACCATCTGTCTTTGAACATATTCATCCACTTAGTGAAATGCTACAGATGCCACCCTCAATTCGGAGCTCTTGAAGAATTTCATCAAATGGACTTAAGCTAGTCACAAACAGACGGAAGTTCAGGAAGCCTTAGCTAAAAACATTGAGGAAATTAATACTAAAGTTGATGAACTAGGTGATGCAATGGTGATCTTCATGAGGAATTAGCACTTCTACGTGTTTTTATAGAAGAAGACCTCAAGACAACCCGCACTAATCTTCAACAAATTTTTTTCTGAAATTTTTAAGCATCTAAAATAAACTATCTTTTTGATTAATAACAAATACAGGGAGAATAGTAGAAAGGAGAATTAGAAAATTAGAAAGGAGAATTAGAACATTGGACAATTTTTGGATAATGAATTTATTCATCTGAATATTATTTTTATCTTCTGATATTATGATTATTTGTTATCATCGAAAAGGGGAAGATTGTTAAGTCAAGAAGACTTCCCTTCTTCTATTTCTTTTGATGAAAGTCAAATAATATTAATAATAGAATTGTGTGAACTGTTTTGATGAATTTGTTAAGTGCGCAGATAAATATAAATGGCATATATCATCAAATCAAGACGATACTTAAGTAAAACTAAATAAAAGAAAGAGTCTAAGATAGATCAGACGAAGTGATCAAGTCTAAAACACCAGATGAAGTATATGAATCTAAGAAAGTCAATGTAATTGAAGAATGTGCTAGACTATCAATTAGTTGGAGTTAGTTATAGGACTCAACTAATAACAGACCTTAGAAGACTTTAAAAGCAGATTTCTCAAGAAGACCATTGGAGATTTAGGTTATAAATATCAATTGTAGTTGTAGAATTTAATAAGAATTCTGAATGTACAAAAATACTTAAAGAAATTATGTGCTTAAGTGCTTATGCTATGAAAAATATTCTAAGAGAAAAGAAAGAAAGAAAGAGAGCAAATACATCTATAACGTGAGTGTGGAAGCTTAAACAATATCTTTTCAAGTGAAAGAAAGGCTAGAGCCTGAAGAGGCTAAGGAAGCAGATAAAAAATACTTTGTGAAAGATACTTGAAGAGGCTCTGCAAGTGTAGGAATAATACTTCTAACGTTGAAGGAGATAGTGAAATCTCATATGAACTCTGAGGACTAGACGTATCCCAAGGTTAAGGGTGAACCAGTATAAATCGCGATGTCATATTCTCTAAATCTTACATTTTTAATTTTCTTGTTATTAGAACAATAGATACTAATTTCCATTATTGCATTACTCGTCAAATTAAGTTCATTGTTTAATCTTGTAATCATCTGAATTTGTCAAGAAAATTAAGAAGATTTTAAAGATTCATATCTTAGACAATTTAATACAGTTCAACCTCCCTTCTTATGCATTTTGCATATTATACGTGATTTCTATATTAACAAGTGATTTACTTCATACTGGGTTAACCCATTCACTATCAGGGATGAGATAAATTATCCCTGCATCTAGGGTTTTATATGATCTCTTTCTTAACCACCTCCTTCATGTTAGGATTCAATCTCCATTGACACTCCCTCACCGTTCTATATCCTTCCCCTAAGTTTATTCGATGCATGTAGACATTTGGGCTTATTCCTCGAATGTCAACAATCTGTCATCCGATGTCTTTCATCTACTTCTTAACAACTTCCACCACCTTACTTTCTTGTTTTTTATTCAATTGGTTGGAAATTATTATTGGTAGCGTTTGACCTTCACTAAGAAAGGTATACCTGAGGTGTGTAGGTAAAGCTTAAGCTCTAATGTCAGAGGTTTCTCTGAAGATGCTAGTGTGGGTGTTTAGGTTCGAACTAATTTTTTTTGTTACGCTTGAACATCTACCTCCTCCATCTCATCATCTCCTATAGATTTAGGATTCTGATATTCATTGTCAGCCTCTACTTCCAAAGATTGCACTTCTGCTATGTAACTCTCAACTTGTTATTGCTAATCTTGATCCATAATTTCAACTTTCATGCATGAACTGCTCACTATTGGATTCTTTAAGGCCTTATTCATATTTAATTCATCCTGATCTTCACCTATCTGAAGTGTCAATTTACTTTCATGGTCATAAATGGTCAACCTAAGATCAATGGACAATTCTTATCTTCTTCAAAGTCTAGAACCACAAAAGCTACTAGAATAGTGAACTTATCCACCTACATTAAAACATCTTCCACTATTCCATATGGTCTCTCAATGGATTGAACAACCAACTAAATCAACATTCACGTGGCCCTGACCTCTCCCAGTCCCAACTTTCTGAATATCGATAAAGGTATAAGATTGATGCTAGCTCCCAAATCATACAAACACTTTGTAAATTCTAATTCACCAACCACACAAGGTATTGTGAAACTTCCTGGATCTTTCAATTTGGAGGGCATTTCACTAGTAACTATTAAGCTGCAAGTCCTAGTTAGAGCTATCGTTTAATTATTTTCCCAAGTACACTTCTTAGATAATATGTCCTTTAATAATTTTGCATACTACGGCATATATTATAACACCTCAACAAAGGAGAGATTTGATCTGTAGCATCCTTAACTTCTCAGCAAAGTTTGCAAATTGTTCATCTAACTTCTTTTTTTGTAATCGTTAAGGAAAAGGAACCTTGGGTTGATATAATGGAGGTGCAACATAAGGGGGATATTCACTCATGTCCACTTCTTTTTCCCTTTCTTGATTTTTCTCAACTAGTTGGATAGGCTCCTCTATTGTCCTTATGGGTAGTTCAAGTTCTTTCCCACTTTGAAGTGTAACAACCTTTAGTTGCTCCTTTGATTTTGATCCTGAAGTACTAGGCATACTTCCTAAATTCTGCATAGAAAAGACATTTGACAATTGATTCACTTGGGCTTCTAGATTATAGATTGATGAGGCATGGTTCTTAATGACTTGCTCAAATTTATCTTCCAACATCTTTTGTGCAATATCTAACATTCCAAGCTTATGTAAAATCTTGTCCAATTTTGACTCCATCGAACTTGCCTTATCTTGCTGAAAACTCGATTGCCCTTGAGGCCTGAACTATCCTCCATCATTTTTTGACCAAGAGAAGTTAAGGTGATTCTTCCACCTGGGCTTGTAAGTATTGGAGTAGGGATTGTTACCTCCTCCTCTTCCAAACTACACTCCCATATAATTCACTTGCTCTTAACTGTATTCTTTCATCAAATAGCAGTCCATAATTTCATGGACTATCTGAACACAAAGCTCACACTTCAATTGTATAGCCTTCACCTGGGCTGATGATGACGCCTTTATGTTGTTGAACTGTCGTGTCAAATTTTGATCTTTGCTTGCATCACTGCCAACTGATCGACCGCGAAAATTCCCTTTTACTCTCTAAAAGTAGTAGGTTATCTACCTTGCTCATTCATCCATAAGCAACTAGTTCTCACCATCTCCTCAATCAACTCCTCTGCTTCATGAACGGTCTTTCGCATCAAGGATCCTCCTGACACTGCATCAATCGTGCCTTTGGTCAGTAGGTTCACTCTATTGAAAAAAGTCTGCAAAAAGGACTCCTTGGGTAGGTTATGGTGTGGGCACGTCCTTTGTAGGTCCTTATATCTTTCCCACGCTTCGTATATCGACTCCCTGTCACCTTGTTAGAAATTAGTGATTTCCATTATAATCTTTGTGGTCTTCATTAATGGGAAGTACTTGTCCAAAAAGGCACACACAAGCTGCTCCCGCATCGTGATGTTAGCTGGGCTCAATGAATGATACCAAGCCTTCGCCATATCTCTAAGTGTAAAGGGAAACAACTTAATTCTAACCAAGTCCTCCGACATCTGATGATATCGAAAACTAAGATTTTGAGGAAGCTCACAATATGCTCATTCAGGTCCTCATTATATAATCCGTAAAATTGCATATTCTGCTGAAGCATATTGAGAAATGCAAGTTTAATTCAAACGAGGTCATTTGAGTAGGCGGCCTAGCCACTCCTTTTTTTCATGGGTTGAACCCTGGCCTTATGTCCATCAAGGTCCTTTCTTTAGCTCCTTGGTCCATGCTTTGTTGGAATTCCTCGGCCATTGATGATTTTCCTATCTCTTCGTCTTCTTCTCAATGAGCTTTTGTAAAATTTCATTCTAATCGTGTTATATCTAAATATACCATCTCCGTTGTACTACTCGAACCTCTCGTGACTCTTGTATTCATGCAAGAGCACGATTTTGAAATAAAACAAAAAATATGAAAACAGAAATTAAAACTAGTATAATGCCTTAAACTATATAACTAAATTATCGCTTCACCGACAATGGCGCCAAAAACTTGATTGACATGTTACGTGTGCTAAATTTTAAATTTTATAACCTTGATAATAGTAAAAGCGCATAGGTCGTTCACGTAGTACCTAAGGTATTGTTCCCACAAGGAGGGTAATATAATCCTAAAATCTAAGCATGGAAACTACTATCCAATTATTTAACAAACAATAAATTTAAACAGAAGAATTAACTAATCAAATAAACCAAATCAATCAACAAAATAATAACTAAAAATTAACACTTAATTAAGAGCAACCATGATGATGATTAACAAATTTAATTTGAAATTGAATAAAATTAGATGAAATTTAGCAATGTGATGAACAATGATTAGACACCTCAAATTCCACCTAATGAGTTTACCGGAAAAGAGAAAAGGAAAATTATCTATCCTTAATGACGACCTAACCGATTACGATTTATTAAATTAATGATCCTAGATCCCAGGGTCAATTACTTTCTCAAGTTATAACTGAACCCTAAAGTGTAATCCCTAATCAGATTATAGGAAGTTGTAATCTCTCAATCACCAACCTATCCAAAACCTAATTAGTTCTTAAGTTTTCTAATAAACAATTGAAAACCTAAATGTAATCTCTCTACACAAGATTTACCAACTTGATTTAATTTTGAATATATTAATCTGCCTAACTCTCGTTAGCCCAAATTAATCGTTTTCTCTCAATTCACCCTCTTAGTTTATTATCGAGATATGAAGCGCAAAATAAATCACAATTAATTCAATAAACACATAAAATGATCAGATTTCATTAAATCAACAATAATAATCCAAAGGTGAGTATAGAACATCAACCATAACGTAAGTCTATAATAAACTATATATCTCAATTCTATAATTGAATAAAACTGAAATACATAGGAACCAAAACTTCAAAGGGCTGATGGGAGGCCACGACTTTGAAAAGCTTCTTAATCCAGGAAACACATCATGTTTGCATCATCTTCCTATTCTCTCTTCCTTCTTCTCTTTCTCAATCTCTTTTCGTCTCTTTTAGGGTTTCATTTTTTATGGCTGATCAAGGCTTTTCTAAGGCTCCCTTCAGGCTGGGTCTTCTGTCCCTTAATGTTCTATTTATACTTTGGGACCATGCCCAAAGTGCACAATCGTGGCCTAATTACTGCTGGCTCGTCCCTTTCTGTCATGATTGCCACGATCGTGGGCCATGGTTTTAGTCCGAAACTCTTCGAAACTTCTATGTTCTTTGCCGTTTACCCTGAAACACTAACAAACACATCAAGGTACCTCAAAAATATAACATTTAGGATCAAGGACTTATACTTGTTAAGTCAAGAAGACTTCAATTCTTTTATTGATTTTGATGAAAGTCAAATAATAATAATAATAATAGAAATGTGTGAACTGATTTAATGAGTTTATTAAGTGTGCAAATAAATGTAACTAAGATGAAGTCCAAGACTAAGATGAAGTCATAAGACTAAAACGAAGTCATAAGACGAAGCGAAGTCATAAGACGAAGCGAAGATATAAGACGAAGAATACAAATCAAATCAAGATGATACAATCTATAATGTCAGTTAGTTAGTTAGAGTTGGTTACAGGAATCAACTAATAACAGATCTATGAAGATTTTGCAAGCAGTTTTCTCAAAAAGACCGTTGGCGAATTAAACTATAAATATCAGTGTAGTAGTAGATAAAACAACTATTTTACTTACTTTTACTTACACAAAATAATTCTGTGATCAAGTGAGTATACTAAAAAATATCCTGAGTGAAAAGAAGGAAGAAACAGATCAAGAACACCTGTAACGTGAGTTTAGAAAAGCTCAAACAATATCTTTTCAAGTGAAAGGAAGGCTAGAGCCTAAAGAGGCTAAGATAGCAAATAAAGAATACTTTGTAAAAGAGACCTGGAGAGGCTCTGGAAGAGGAGAAATAATACTTGTAAAGTGGCAAGAGATAGTGAAATATAAGATAAAATTTGAGGACTAAACATAGCCAAAGGTTAAGGATGAACTAGTATAAATTGTGGTGTCATATTCTCTAGCCCTTATCTCTTTAATTTCTTGTTAATAGAAGAAAAGATACTATTTCCGTTGTTGCATTACTCAAATGAATTAAGTGCGTTGTTTTGTAATCGACTGAGTTTTTCAAGAAAATCAAGAAGATTCTAAAGATAACTATCTTAGATGATTCAACACAATTCAACCCCCCTTCTTGTGTATTTTACATATTATACGTGATTTCTGTATTAACAAGTGATTTACTTCAATACTAACCCATAAAAATAATTAAACTCCTAAACTAACACAATTAACACATAAATACACACTCAACACTCAAATTAGCACTAAATGCCCACCCTAAAACACAATGCAAATCACCTCACCTCACGACCTTGTGCTTGCTCTCATCTTTTATCACTTGCTAATTTAAGATCTTCGTTTTCTTCTTCTTGTCACTTAAAGAACCCTCCGAATCCACCCAAGAAAGATGATGATCATATGATGCTTGGAAGCTAAGGTTAAGTGTGATTTGAAGATCTTGAAGTTAAATAAGTGTAAAGCATTGTTTTTCATGGTTTATTAAATAGCAACTTTTATGATGATAGTTAGAAGTGGGATGATCATAAAATGGTAATGTATATATGTTAAACGTGACTGAAGAAATGAGCATATGGATGTCTTGTTTTTATGTTTATGAAGATTAATAGTTTATAAATTGGTGTAGAGATGTTTTTAAGATAGAATGATCCTTAAAATAGTGTAGAAAGAATACAAAAATTTTATATAAAGATAATATACTCATATTCTATTTTTAATGTATAACCACGTGAATTTTTGGTAGTTGTTATGGTGATGAAAGAGAATGAGTTTAAAGCCAAATAAAAGGCTAGTGTATTGTCTTTAAATAAGACAGAATAGCAAGATAGTTTAGAGACAAAGTAAAGTTAATAATGAAGTTAAATGTGTGCTGATCATTAATGAATGGATGGATAGTTTGATGTTAAGTTTTTGTTTACAAGATGAACAATGGTTTATGATGGGATTTATGGATGTTTTGAGTTTGAATGAAGGTGAGAATGAAGATGAAATAATGCAGAAAAGATAAGATAAACATCAGATGGTTTGGATGTAACTTGTAGGAATTGAAAAGCTAGAAAATGGGAAGAGTAAGTTTTGGGATTCTCGAATTTACATAACCACGATCGTGGGAATGGTTCCCCAATCGTGGGAAGGCTGGAAGCTCATGAATGGCTTAACCCACGATTATGGGAAGGCCTCCACAATCATGGGAATGGCCAATTACGTGAATCCTCCTTCTTTTGATGCAATGTTGAAGCAACAAATGGTTAGGTACTTTCCTATAATGCATTTAGGATTAAATAAAGTTTGAAATGAACCTCAGTATGATGCTTGAATAGGTGATTAAATGTGTGGTATGTTTTACGTGATAATTGAGGTCATAACTACGGAATAGATTGAAGATACAAATGAATCAAAATCTAGAAATTTAGAGAGAGTATAAAAATGAAAGTGACCTTATGAAGACTAATATGATTCAAAGACTATGAGAAATGTGTATTGAGTAAGAATGAATGAGAAATTGAGTATTATGAGATCTTCTAATGTTAGAAAAAATATTGGACAGTATCTATGAGAGAGACATATGATTGACGATATCAGAATGACTAAGTTCTTAAAAATATAAGCCTAAACATAAATTATACATATTCAAGTGTTTGAATGATTGAGACATATGACTAAGGTTATGTATACCCAGGATTGTTATTGAGCATGCATCGTACATAACATATATACATATGTGTATGATTGAGTTTTAATATGATTGTGCAAATTAGTAATGTGTATATGTTGCATGATCTAGAAATGCAAATAGTGTTAGAGTTATGTAAATATAGTACCCTGGAAAGGATGTGTATTTACATGTAACTTAATCTTCTTCGAGTTACAGGTTTGTAATGAAAATATTTATTATTAATAAAAACAAAAGAGTTTGGTTTTATTTGTATAAGTATAATATAACTAGTTATAAGGAACCAAGATTCTTTTGTTAATAATATACATACATATGAAGACATATGGGAAACATGTATATTATTAGAATCTAAATGAATTGATTCACTATTGAATAATCAAGTTTGTCTCTTGATTATGTGTTGCGATTTATCTCCATGTAAGTAAAGGAGTTTACTTCAAAGGAATGATGAGTTTCATATTATGATAGTAGTCGACTATCGATAATGGCACTATTAAATGAATCTGGAATCATGTATGTTTTAATAAATAAAGTAGGTTGTTACTTTAATCTTAAAAAATACATTTTAGCATTTGCTTATTATGGATCACAATCTTGATGAGTGGTGAACTCATATGTGTTTCATTATAATTCTTGATATGATCGGAATGGATTTTTACAAAGTTATTAATCTAGTGTCCGCATGTTGGAATTATTAATTGAAATATGTATTAGGGAACATTCACTCAAATAAAGAGTTTATAGTGATATCATCACTTCTAGATGTTTTATGGAGATTGATGATTAAATTGGCGCCAGGAGTTTAATGGACTAACTACCCATCAAGTCTTAACACCAAGATGAGATCTTGCTTGTTAATCACCATATAGAGTAAAGGGGGAGATCAAAAAGAAAAAACCAATATAAGGGCGAAACGTTAATTTTATCCTTTGTTATGCGGATGACTATAATAAGGTTCATAGTAGGGTTTGCTATTGGACATGTGTTCTCATAATATTTAGTAATTCAAGAGTTCAACTAATTGTCTTTAGTGGAATCACATTGAGTCAATTAGCTGGAATTAATTCTAATGAGATTAAATTAATTATGATCTTATTACAGCTTGAATTATCTAAATCCAATAAGATTTCCCACTTGGCTTCAAGGAAGATTATTAAGAAAAGTAAGAAATATAAATGGAGGCTTTAAAGCCTACGATTGAATGTTGGGCTTGCACTAATTAATGGTTAATTAGAAGCCTAAATGAAAATTTAGAAATGGGCTAAACTTTGGTTTAATTTGTTTAATTAAATTAAAACAAAATTCTTAAAGAAATGGAAGGTGAAATTTTGGTTTTATTAGGGCTAAATGTGCAGGTGCACATTTAGCATTGAACTACTAAATAAAGATGGTATTTATCATGCTTTATCATCATTAAATGTTGTAATGATCTTACTATTAAATGGTTTAATGGTTGTCTTTTAATGATGGCATGTACTGTAACCTTTAGCATTCATTTGATTAAAGATGAAAGAGGTGCATTTGATGGATCATCTTCCTTCTTTCATCACTAAAACCGAAATTGACATGCCATTTTAGATTATTGGTCTTTTCACATAGCCATCTTAAAACAAATGAGAAGAGTCTCATTTAATGGCTTCTTTATGTTTGATTAAAGAATGAAGTGATGCAATGGAAGCTCACCACTTCTTCTTTCTTTTCATGTATAACCGAAATTGACAAGGTGTAAGATAGGTGTTCTTGCAATTTTTGGACTCTCTCTCCTTTCTTGCATGTGTTAGCCAAAATTTGCATGAGAGGTGTCTCATTGCTTCTTTCTTATAAGAAAAATCTCTTCTGAATATTTGTTCTCCTTCCCCGCCAAAGGATCTTGTTAACCAAGTTGTCCAAGAAGAACAAGTCGTAGATAGAATTGGTTGAGGATACAACTGCAAGAAGAGGATACATTGACAAAGGAAAGGATTCAAAAGCAAGGCTAAAGAAGGAGAGGATAGCATAGTGAGGAGTTAAAGTTGTAGCAAAAGGAGTCGGTAATGTTAGTAGTATGCCCTAGGCCAATGGACATCTATGACTTTTGTACTGACATTTTGACTTATTAATAATATATTATGAGGTATTCTTTTATATATGCATGTATATTGTTTACGTAATGTGATTTACATTCCATGAATAGTATTAGGCTTATGTCATCAAGTATGTGACTTGATAGTAAAACCATAAGCATTATAATACTATTCTAAAATGTCCCTAGTCGATCATTATTGGTGGAACAATAATGAATTAAGGCTAGTATGTGTTTTGATTGATGATCACGTTTTACTGATCATAGATATGAGTTATCAAATCAGATACATAGATATATGTTAGAGAACATATATTGGACCGACCCATAGAGAGAACACTACA
>JAOSBN010072088.1:0-13057 GCA_027563595.1 Erythroxylum suave | reverse complement strand
GTATTTTAATTGAATTTGTTTTATAAATTATATTTTAGTTATAATTAACATTTTATTCCTATGCAGGAGAAGTCTTTGGGCATGGCACCTATACCCTGTCAGCTATTTTTGCACACTCATACAAAGAAGCATGATGGGGTGACGTTCGTCAACGAATGTTGTAGGGAAGTAAATGTAACTGAAATTTATGATTTACTATTAATATTATGCTTCATAATTATGACTTACTAATATATAAACATTGCTTTCTGATAGGACCAAATACAACAAACTATTGAGCGGCGGTCTCAGCAGTCTGAAAATTTTGATGAGACCGACAGTTACTTTGAAGCAGTTGGTGGTAGGGATCGTCGTGGGAGGATCTTCAGCTTAGGGTCATTTGTAAATACTTGTTATTCGCAATCCTCCACGTCAAGTACAGTTGCATCTACTAGACGGGGCGACAATTCTCAAGTGCAGGTGCTTCAGAGCACAGTGCAGGCATTGCTGGAGCAGATGCAACAGACAATAGCTACACAACAACAGTCCATAGCTGCACAGCAACTGTCGTTGGGCGAGATGGCTCAGCTTCATCGAGAGATGGACGAGTTGAAGGCCAGGGGCAGGTCAGCGGACCAATCAGATGATCCACCAGCTTCCGATCAATAGTATTATTTGGTCATTTACTTTGTACAACGTAACGTTTTTAACAATGTAACGTTTTTATTACAAATTAAGATATTTTTATTTTTAATTATTATTCAAATTTTAAATTTAACCAAATTAAATATTTGTTATCAATTATTTTCTATTCTAAATATAATTTATATGTTACATTCATTAACAAATTAAATGTAACGTTTTATCATTAAATATAATGAAAATATAAATTTAAAAAAATGAATGAAAACCATTACCGACGGAGAAGCAAATTTTCGTCGGTATAATGTCATCGTATATACTGACAGAATAAATTTTCGTCGGTAAACTTGAAGCCAATTCACCGACGATAGGTCGATGCCCGTCGGTAACTTTGCAGACGGAAAGAAATGTTCAATCGCGAATTTACAGACGGAAATTAATTTGACCGTCGATAAACCGTACCGATGGTAGGTTTCATTCTGTCAACAAATTTAGCGACGCTAGCCTAATTTTCGTCGGTAAAGTTAGCTACGCCCAAATCAACAACGTTTTCACACTGTGGGTATATTCCGTCGGTAATCTTAATACCGACGGAATATTTGATTATTCCATCGATATTTTTCGTCGCTAAACTGCAATTTTCTTGTAGTGCAACATGCTATTTTTCTCATTGAAGGAGCCAAACCAGCTATTTTTCCCACCGAAGGTGCCTACCGATCGTGCCAACGGGCTGTTTTCCCACCGAAGGTGCACCAACATGATGTTTTTCCCATCTAAGGTGCCTTGTGGCCATGTTGATATGCTGTTTTGCCCACCGAAGGTGCACCAAGGTGCTATTTTTCCCACCAAAGTTACCCAACGAGCTGTTTGTCACACCGAATGTGCCAAACGACCATCTCAACGAGCTGTTTTGCCCCCAAAGGTGCACCAGTGTGCTGTTTTTCCCATCTAAGGGACCTAGTGGCCATGTCGACGAGCTGTTTTACCCATCGAAGCTGCAACAACAAGTTGTCTTTCCCACTGAAGTTGCCCAATGGGCTGTTTTTTGCACCAAGGTGTTGTTTTCCCACCGAAGGTGCTTAGCGGCCATGCCAACGGGTTGTTTTGCCCACCCAAGGTGAACAACGTGCTATTTTTCCAACCGAAAGTGCCCAACGAGCTATTTTTTCTCCAAAGGTGCCTAGCGATCGTGTCAACGGACTGTTTTTCCCATCGAAGGTGCACCAACGTGCCTTTTTTCCAATCAAAGGTACCTAACGACCATGAAGACTGATTATTTTGCACACCAATGTACTATTTTTCCCATTGAAGATGCCCAATAGGCTGTTTTTCCCACAAAAGGTGCCTGACAAATGTGCCGGTAGGCTGTTTTTCCCACTAAAGGTGCACCAATGCGCTGCTTTTCCCACCGAAGGTGCACCAACGGGTTGGTTTTCCCACCGAAGGTGCCCAACATTCTATTTTTCCCACCGCAGTTGCCTAGCGTCTATGTCGACGGGCTATTTTGCCCACCGATGATACACCAACGAGCTATTTTTCCCACTGAAGGTGCTCAAAGGGCTGTTTTTCCCACCGAAGGTGTCTAGTGGCTATGCCGACGGGCTATTTTTCCCATTGAAGGTGCACTAAGGGTTTGT
The DNA here is from genome assembly GCA_027563595.1 of Erythroxylum suave. NCBI lineage: Eukaryota > Viridiplantae > Streptophyta > Magnoliopsida > Malpighiales > Erythroxylaceae > Erythroxylum > Erythroxylum suave. Next base: position 10,799 of record JAOSBN010072088.1, on the reverse strand, counting down.
TTTCCCACGAAAGGTGCCTAACTGCCATGCCAACGGGCTATTTTTCCCACCAAAGGTGAATCAAGGTGTTGTTTTTCCCACTGAAGGTGCCTAGCGGCTGTGCTAGGGAGCTATTTTGCCCACCGAAGGTGCACCAAGGTGTTGTTTTTCTTAACAAAGGTGCCCAACGAGCTGTTTTTCCCATAGAATGTGCCTAGCGGCCATGCCAACGGGCTATTTTTCCCACTGAAGGTGAACCAACATGTTTCTTTCCCTTCGAAAGTGCCTAGTGGTTGTGTCAACGGGATGTCTTGCCCATCGAAGGTGCACCATTGGGCTGTTTTTTCAATCGAAGGTGCACCAACGTGTTGTTTTCCCCATCAAAGTTGCCTAGCGGCCACGCTGATAGGCTCTTTTGCCCACTGACGACGCACCAAAGTGTTGTATTTCCCACCAAAGGTGCCCAATGGGCTATTTTTCCCACCATAGGTTCCTAGCGACCATGCCAACGGGTCGTTTTACACACCAAGGGTCCACCAAGTTGTTGTTTTTCCTACCAAATGTGCCTAGCGGCTGTGCCAAAAGGCTGTTTTGCTCATCGAAATTGCACCAAAAGCCTGCTTTTCCTATCGAAGGTGCCCAACGGGCAGTTTTTCCCACCGAAAGAACCTAGCAGTTGTGTCGATGGGCTGTTTTGCCCACCAAAGGTGCACCAACGTGCTGTTTTTCCCATCAAAGGTGCCTGTTTATCCCACTTAAGGTACACCAACGTGCTGTATTTCCCATTGAAGGCGCCCAATGGGCTGTTTTTCCAACCGAAGGTGCCTAGTAATCGTGTCGACGGGCTGTTTTTCCCACCGAAGGTGCACCAACGTGTTATTTTTCCCACCTAACATGGCCAATGGGTTGTTTTTCCCACCGAAGGTGCCTAGCAACGGTGCAGATAGGTAGTTTTACCCACTAAAGGTGCACCAACGTGCTATTTTTCCCACCGAAGGTGCCCAACGAGCTGTTTTTCCCACCGAAGGTGCCTAGGGATCGTGGCAACGGACTGTTTTTCCCACTAAAGGTGCACCAACGTGTTGTTTTTCCCACTGAAGGTGAACCAACTTATTGTTTTCCCACCGAAGGTGCCTGACAGATGTTTTGGCCCACCGAAGGCACCTTGTGACCGTGTCAACGGGCTGTTTTGCCAGTCAAAGGTGCACCAAGGTGCGAATTTTCCTATTGAAGCTACCTAGAGGTCATGCGACAAACTATTTTGCCTACCGAAGGTGCGCAAATGTGCTGCTTTTCCCACAGAAGGTGCCCAACGAGCTGTTTTTCCCATCAAAGGTGTCTAGCGACCGTGCCAACGAGCTCTTTTTCCTACTAAAGGTGCACTAATGTGCTATTTTTCCCACAGAAGGTGCCCAACGTGCCATTTTTCCCATCAAAGCTGCCTAGCAGCTTTGCTGGTGGGCTATTTTGACCATCGAAGGTGCACGAAGGTGCTGTTTTTTCGAAAGAAGGTACCGAACGAGCTGTTTTTCCCATTTATTGTGCCTAGCGATCGTGCCGATGGGCTGTTTTGCCCATCGAAAGTGCCTAGCAGCCCTGCCGATGGGATGTTTTGCCCATCAAAGGTGCACCAATGGGTTGTTTTTCCCACCAAAGGTGCACTAACGTGTTGTTTTTCCCATCAAAGGTTCCTAGCGGCCTTGCCGACCAGCTGTTTTACCCACCAAAGGAGCACCAAAGTGTTGTATTTCCCACCGAAGGTGCCCAATGGGCTGTTTTTCCCACTGAAGGTGCCCAACGGTTTGTTTTTCCCACCAACAGAACCTAACAGCCGTGCCGATGGACTATTTTGCCCACCAAAGATGCCCCAACGTGATGTTTTTCCCATTAAAGGTGCCTAGCAGCCTTGCTAATGGGCTGTTTTGGCCACTGAAGGTGCACCAACATGTTGTATTGCCCACCAAAGGTGCCCAACGGGCTATTTTTCTCACCGGAGGTGCCTAATGACTGTGCCAAAGGACCGTTTTACCCACCGAAGGTGCAGCAACGTGCTATTTATCCCACCAAAAGTGCCCAACAAGTTATTTTTCCCATTGAGGGTGCCTAGCGGCAGTGCAAACGAGCTGATTTGCCCACCAAAGGTGCACCAATTTGATATTTTTCCTACCAAAGGTGCCCAACAGGCTATTTTTCCCATCGAATGTGCTTAGTGGCTATGTCGATGGACTCTTTTACCCACTAAAGGTGGACCAAGTTGTTGTTTTTCCCACTGAAGGCACCTGACGGACTGTTTTACCCACCCAATGTGCACCAAGGTGCTGTTTTTGCCAACAAAGGTGAGCAGTAGGCTATTTTTCCCACTGAATATACCTGACGGCCGTGCCAACCCATCGAAAGTGCACCAACGTGCTATTTTTCCCACCGAAGGTGCCTAGTGGCCTTGCCAATGGGCTATTTTTCCCAACGAGGGTGAACACAAGCTGTTGTTTTTCGCACCGAAGGTGGACCAACATGCTATTTTTCCCTCTGATGGTGCCTATCGGCTGTGTCGATAGGCTGTTTGCCAAATCAAATGAGTACCAACGTGCTATTTTTCCTATTGAAGGTGCCCGATGGGTTATTTTACCCACCGAGAGAACCTAGCAGCCGTGCCGATGGACTCTTTTGCCCACAAAAGGTGCACCAACATGATGCTTTTCCTATTAAAGGTGCCTAGCTGCCTTGTCGATGGGTAGTTTTGGCCACTGAAGGTGCACCAACATGCTGTATTGCCTACCAAAGGTGCCCAACGGGCTATTTTTCCCACCGGAGGTGCCTAGCGATTGTGCTGAGGGGCTGTTTTGCCCATCGAAAGTGCACCAACGTGCTATTTTTCCTACCAAAAGTTCCCAAAGAACTATTTTTCCCACTGAAGGTTCCTAGTGATTGTGCCAACAGGCTGTTTTCCCCACCATAGGTGCACAACATGGTGTTTTTCCTACCAAAAGTGCTCAACAGGCTGTCTTTCGCACAAAAGGTGCCTACCGACTGCGCTAGCCAGCTGCTTTTCACATCGATGGTGCCTAGCGACCATGTCCAAAAGTTGTTTTACCCACTGAAGGTGTGCCAAGGTATTTTTTTCCCACCAAAGGTGCTTAGCAGTCATATTGACGGGCTATTTTTCCCACGGAAGGTGCAGCATCGTGCTGTTTTTCCCACTGAATGTGCTAGCAGCTGTGCCGATGGGCTGTTTTTCCCATCGAAGGAGCTGTTTTCCCCATCGAAGGTGCCTAGCGGCTATGCCGATGGGCTATTTTTCCCTCCAAAGGTGAACCAAGGTTCTATCTTTCGACCAAAGTTGCCTAACGTCCATGTCGACGGATTGCTTTGCCTATAGAAGGTGCACCAACGTGCTGGTTTTCTCATCGAAGGTGCCTAGCAGCTGTGCCAATAGGCTATTTTGCCTATGAAAGGTGCACCAACGAGCTATTGTCCGTACTAAAGGTGCCTGGCGGCCATACCAACGGGCAATTTTGCCATCCCAAGGTGTACCAAGGTGTCGTTTTTCCCACTGAAGGTATCTAATGGCCTTGTCGACTGGCTGTTTTGCCCATTGAAGGTGTACCAATGTGCTATTTCTCTCACCAAAGGTGCCCAACGAGCTGCTTTTCCCATCAAAGGTGCCTAGTGGCGATGTCAAGGGGCTATTTTTCCCATAGAAGGTGCACCGAGGTGTTGTTTTTCCCACCAAACGTGCCTAGCGGTCGTGTCGACAGGTTGTTTTGCCCATTTAAGGTGCCCAACGGACTGTTTTTCCCACCAAATATGTGTGGCTGCCACACCGACGAGTTGTTTTTCCACCCAAAGGTGCACCAACATGCTGCTTTTCCCATCGAAGGTGCCCAATGGGTTGTTTTGCCAACCGAAGGCACCCAATGTTTCCTACCGAAGGTGCACCAAAAAGTTGTTTTTCCCACCGAAGGTGCCCAATATACTGTTTTTCCAGTCGAAGGTTCCTAGTGACCATGCCGACAAGTTGTTTTGCCCACTAAAGGTGCACCAAGGTGCCGTTTACCCATCGAAGGTGTCTAGCGGCCGTGCCGACTGACTATTTTGCCCACCCAAGGTGTACCAATGTGCTGTTATTCCACCAAATATGCCCAAGGGGCTATTTTTCCCACCGAAGGTGTCTAACTGCCATGCTGAAGGGCTGTTTCACTCACCAAAGGTGCACTACTGTGCTGTTTTTGCCACCAAAGGTGCTCAAGGGACTGTTTTTCCCACTGAAGGTGCCTAGCGGTTGTGCCAATGGGTTCTTTTTGCCACTGAAGGTGCACCAAGGTGCTGTTTTTCCCACCGAAGGTGTCTAACAGTCGTGTCGAAGGGTTGTTTTACTCACTGAAGGTGCACTACCATGCTGTTTTTCCCACCATAGGTGCCCAAGGGACTGTTTTCCCACTGAAGGTGCCTAGTGGTTGTGCCAATGGGTTCTTTTTCCCACTGAAGGTGCACCAAGGTGCTATTTTTCCCACCGAAGTTGTCTAACAGTTGTGCCAATAAGCTATTTTGCTCACCAAAGACACACCAACGTTCTACTTTTCCCATTGAAGGTGCCCAATGGGTTGTTTTTCCAATCGAGGGTGCCTAGCCTCCGTACCAACAGGCTGTTTTGCCCACCCAAAGTGCATCAAGGTGCTATTTTTCCAACCAAAGGTGTCTAATGGCTTTGTCGATGGGTTGTTTTGCCCAACGAAGCTGCACCAATGTGCTGTTTTTTCCACTGAAGGTACAACAACGAGCTGTTTTTCCCACTGAAGGTGCACCAAAGTGCTGTTTTTCCCATTGGTCGTGCTAACTGGCGGTTTTGCACACCCAAGGTGCACCAACATCCTATTTTTCCCTCCGAAGGTGCGGAAAGGGTTTTTTTCCCACTGAAGGTGCCGAGTGACTGTGCCAACGGGTTGTTTTGTCCATCGAAGGTGCACCAAGGTCCTGTTTTTCAAATGAAAGATGCCTTACAGCCATACTTAAGGATTGTTTTGTCCACCGAAGGTGCACCAACGTGTTGCATTTCCCATTGAAGGTGCCCAAGGGATAGTTTCTCCCACCGAATGTGCCTAGCAGCCATGCCAATGGGTTCTTTTGCCCGCTAAGGGTGCACCAAGGCATTGTTTTTCCCACCGAAGGTGTCAAATGGCCGTGCCAATGAGTTGTTTTGCCTACCGAAGGTGCATGAACGTGTTGTTTTTCCCACTGAAGGTGGCCAATGGGCTGTTTTTCCCACTAAAGGTGGCCAATGGGCTGTTTTTCCCACCGAGGGTGCCTAACGGCCATGTCGACGGGCTGTTTTCCCCATCGAAGGGGCACCAATGTGCTATTTTTCCTACCAAAGGTGCACCAACGGGTTGTTTTTCCCACCAAAGGTGTCCAATGGGATATTTTTCTCACCGAAGGTGGCTAGTGATTGTGCCAATGGCCTATTTTTCCACCAAAGGTGCACAAAGGAGCTATTTTTCCCATCGATGATGCCTAGCGACGGTGTCAACGGGCTATTTTGCCATCGAAGGTGTCTAGTGACCGTGCTGACGGGTTGTTTTTCCCACTGAAGGTGGACCAATATGCTATTTTTCCTACCAAACGTGTCTACCGGCTATATCGACGGGTTGTTTTTCTCACCGAAGGTGCACCAATGTGCTGTTTTTCAAACAGAAGGTGTTGTTTTGCCCACCAAAGGTGCATCAACGTGTCAGTTTGCAAATGGAAGGGCTATTTTGCCCACCAAAGGTGCACCAACGTGCTGCTTTCCCTACCGAAAGTGCCCAAGGGACTATTTTTCCCACCAAATGTGCCTAGCGGCCGTGCCATTGGGTTCTTTTGCCCAATGAAGGTGTAGGAAGGCGCTGTTTTTCCCACCAAAGGTGTCAAACATTCGGTCCAAGGGTTATTTTTCCCACTGAAGGTGCATGAACTTGCTATTTTTCCCACTGAAGGTGCCCAATTGGCTATTTTTCCCGTCGAAGGTGCCTTACGGTCATGCCGATAGGCTGTTTTCCCCATCAAAGGTGCACCAATGTGCTATTTTCCCCACTGAAGGTGCTCAACGTGCTTTTTTTCCCACAAAAGGTGTCCCATGAGCTATTTTTCCCACCGAAGGTGCCTAGTGACCATGCCAACGGGCTATTTTACCGGTAGAAGGTGCACCAAGGGGCTATTTTTCCCATCGATGGTGCCCAGGGATTGTGCCGACGGGCTGTTTTGCCCACCGAAGGTGTCTAGCGGGCCGTGCCAATGGGTATTTTTTCTACCAAAGGTGGACCAATGTGATGTTTTTCCACCAAACGTGCCTAGCAGTTGTGTCGACGTGTTGTCTTTCACACCGAAGGTGCACCAGTGTGTTGTTTTTCCCGTCGAAGGTGCCTAGGGGCCATGCTGATGGGCTTTTTTTCCCACTGATGGTGCACCAACGTTCCATTTTTGCCCCCGATGGTGCCCAACAGGTTGTTTTTCCCACCAAAGTTACTTAGCGGCAATGCTGATGGGCTATTTTTCCCTCTGAAGATGCACCAAGGTGCTATTTTTCCCATAGAAGGTGCCTAGCGGACATTTCGACAGGCTGCTTTTCCCACTCAATTTGCCTTGAGGTCATGTCGACAGGCTATTTTGCCCACCAAAGGTGCACCAAGGTGTTATTTTTCCCACCGAATGTATCTAGCAGCCTTGCTGACGAGCCGTTTTGCCCACCGAAAGCACATCAACATGCTTTTTTTAAGGCAAAGTTGCATAGCGGTTGTGTCAATGGGCGGTATTAACGACCAAAGGTGTACCAACGTGCTGTTTTTGCCACCGAAATTGCCCAATGGGCTTCTTTTCTTATCGAAGGTTCCTAGTAACCATTGCAATGGGCTGTTTTATTCAACATAGGTGCACCAAAGTGCTGTTTTTCCTACCGAAGGTGCCTAGCGGCCGTGCCAATGGGCTGTTTTGCCCACCAAAGTTGCACCAATGTGCAATTTTTCCCATCGAAGATGCCCAATGAGCTATTTTTGCCACTAAAAATGCCTAGTGGCCATGTCTACGGGCTCTTTTGCCCACCAAAGGTGCACCAACGTATTGTTTTCCCCATGTAAGGTGCCTAGCAACCTTGCCAATGAGTTGTTTTTCCTACCGAAGGTGCACCTACGTGTTGTTTTTCCCACCGTAGTTTTCCAACGGGCTCTTTTTCCCCCGAAGGTGCCTAGCGACCGTGCCAACGGGCTGTTTTGCCAACTAAAGGTGAGGTGCTATTTTCCCACTGGAGGTGTCTAACGGTCATGCCGACGGGCCATTTTGCTTACCAAAGGTTCACCAAGGTGCTATTTTTCTTGTTGAAGGTGCCCAATGGGTTCTTTTTCCCACCGAAAGTGCCTAGTGGCTGTGTTGAGAAGCTATTTTGCGCAGTGACAATGTACAAACGTGATGTTTTTCCCACTGAATGTGACTAGCAGCCTTGCCGATGGGTTGCTTTGCTAATCCAAGGTCCACGAACGTACTGTTTTTCCCACCGAAGGTGCTTAGCAACCTTGTCAATAGGCTGTTTGGCCCACCGAAGGTGCACGAAGGTGTTGATTTTCCCTCCAAAGGTGCCTAGCGACTATGCAAATAGGCTGTTTTGCCTACTGAAGGTGCTCCGAGGTGATGTTTTTCCCAACAAAGGTGCGCAGCGGGCCATTTTTCCTACCGAATGTACTTAACGGCCGTGCTGATGGGTTGTTTTGCCCACTAAAGATGCACCAACATGTTGTTTTCCCATCAAAGTTCTCTAGCGAACATACTGACCGGCTATTTTACCCACAAAAGGTGCTTAGTGGCTGTGCTGTCAAGCTATTTTCCAAAGGTGCACCGTCATGTTATTTTTCCCACAAAAGTGGCCCAACGAGCTGCTTTGCCCAGCGAAGGTACATCAAGGGCCCCAATGGGCTGTTTTTATCATCGAAAATGCCTAGCAACCCTGACAGTGGGCTATTTTGCCCACCAAAAGTGCACCAATGGGCTATTTTTTCCGCCTAAGGTGCTTAGCGGCCATGATGACGGGTTTTGTTACATACCAAAGTTGCTCCAATGTGTTGTTTTTCCCACCGAAGGTTCCCAACGAGCTCTTTTTCCCCTCAAAGGCGCTAAAAGGTCATGCCAACGGGCTGTTTTGCCAACCGACGGTGCACCAAGGTGCTGTTTTTCCTACTGAAGGTGTCTAACGGCCGTGCCGACAGGCTGTTTTGCCACTGAAGGTGCTGTTTTTCCCAATGAAGGTGCCCAGTGAGCTGTTTTTCCTAGCAAAGGTGCCTAGCGACTGTGCCATCGAGCTGTTTGGCCCACCAAACGTTCACCAACATGTTGTTTTTACTACCGAAGTTGCGCCACGGTTTTTTTTCCCATTGATGACTTGTCGACTTTTTTTGCCCATCGAAGGTGCACTAAGGTGTTTTTTTTCCCACCGAAGGTGCCTAGCAACCGTGCCAACGAACAGTTTTTCCCACCAAAGGTGCCTAGTGATTGTGTCAATAGGCTATTTTTCCCACTAAAAGTGCCCCAAGGTACTATTTTTCTCACTGAAAGAGTCTAGGGGCTGTGTCGACGGGCTTTTTTGGCCACTAAAGGTGCACCAAGGTGTTGTTTTTCACACCAAAGGTTAACCAACGTGCTATTTTTCCTACCGAAGATGCCCAACAGGTTGTTTTTCCCATTGAAGGTGCGTAGCGACCATGCCAATGGGATATTTTGCCCACCCAAGGTGCACCAAGGTGCTATTTTTTTCACCTAAGTTGTCTAACAGCCGTGCTAACAGGCTATTTTTCCCACCGAAGGTGGACCAATCTACTGTTTTTCTCACCGAAGATGCCTAACAGCTAAGCCGGTAGGGTATTTTGACCACTGAAGGTGCACCAACGTGCTGCTTTCCCAAACAAAGGTGCACAGTGGGCTATTTTCCCACTAAATGTACTAAGTGGTCGTGCTGATGGTTTGTTTTACCCACCAAAGGTGCATCAATGTGCTGTTTTTCTCGTCCAAGTTGCCTAGCGGCCGTACCGATGGGCTACTTTGCCCACTGAAGGTGCACCAACGTGCTATTTTTCCCACCAAAGTTACCCAACGGGCTGTTTTTCCAAATGACTGGTGGGCTTTTTTACCTACAGAAGGTGCAGCAAGGTGCTATTTTTCCCACCGAAGGTGTTTAGTGGCTGTGCCGATGGGCTATTTTGAACACCAAAGTTGCACCAACGTGTTGTTTTTCACATTGAAGTTGCCCAACGGGCTATTTTTCCCACCGAAGGTGCCTAGGGGCCATGTCGACAGGCTATTTTTCCCTCCAAAGGTGCACTAAGGTGCTATTTCTCCCACTGAAGGTGCCTAGGGGCCATGCCAATAGGTTGTTTTTCCCTCCAAAGGTGCACTAAGGTGTTGTTTTTCCCACCGAAATTGCCCAACGGGCTATTTTTCCCACCAAAGGTGCAACAATGTGCTCTTTTTCGCACTGAAGGTGCTTAGCGGCCTTGCCAACGGGTTGTTTTTCCCATTGAAGGTGCATCAACATGTTATTTTTTCCATCGAAAGTGGCCAACTGGCTATTTTTCCTACCTATGGTGCCTAACAACCGTGCCAATGGGCTATTTGCCTACCGAAGGTGCACCAAGGTGCTTTTTCTCCCACCGAAGGTGTCTAATAGCCATGTTGACAGGCCATTTTACCTACCAAAGGTGCACCAACGTGCTGCGTTTCCTGCCAAAGGTGCCTAGCGGGCTGATTTTCAAATCGAGGTTGCCTAGTGACCATGGCGATGAGTTATTTTGCCCACTAAAGGTACACCAATTTGCTGTTTCTCCCATCGAAGGTGCCCAATGGGTTGTTTTTCCCATAGAAGGTGCACTAAGGTGTTATTTTTCCCACCGAAGGTGCCCAACTGGTTGTTTTTCCTACCGAAGGTGCCTGGCGACCATGCCAACAAGCTATTTTTCCCACCGAAGGTGCCTAGCGGTTGTTTCGATGGCCTATTTGCCCCACTGAAGGTGCACCAACTTGTTGTTTTTCCCTCCAAAGGAGCCCAATGGGCTATTTTTCCCACCTAAGGTGCCTAGCGACCGTGCCAACAAGCTATTTTTCCTATCGAACGAGCTATTTTTCCTAATAAAGGTGCCTAGCAGCTATGTCGAAAGGCTATTTTACCCACCAAAGGTGCACCAAGGCATTGCTTTCCCCACCGAAGGTGCCTAACGGCCGTGCTGACAGGTTGTTTTGCCCACCGAAGGCGCACCATCGTGCTATTTTTCCTATCAAAGGTGCCCAACGGGTTGTTTTTCCCATCGAAGGTTCCTAGCGGCCGTGCCAATGGGCTTTTTTCCCATCAAAGGTGTACCAAGGTATTGTTTTTCCCACCGAAGGTGCCTAATAGCCGTGCTGATGGACTGTTTTGTTAACCAAAGGTGCACCAAGGTGTTGTTTTTCCCAACAAAGGTGCCCAAAGGTCTATTTTTCCAACCGAATGTGCCTAGTGGCCATGTGGAAGGGCTGTTTTGCCTACCAAAGGTGCACCAACGTGCTACTTTTACCACTGAAGGGGCCCAACGGGTTGTTTTTCCCACTGTAGGTGCAATAACTTGGTGTTCTTCCCAGCAAAGGTGCCGAACGAGTTATTTTTCCCACCGAAGGTTCCTAGCGGCCGCATTCATTGCCACAATAAGGACAAGCCAATTTTCCTGCTGTGCTCCATCCAGATAATATGGCATATGCCGGAAAATCACTAATTGTCCACATCAAAGCTGCCCTCAATACGAAATTTTGTTTCAGAGAGACATCATATGTCTGAACAC
>JAOSBN010072017.1:0-13062 GCA_027563595.1 Erythroxylum suave | reverse complement strand
AAAGTTTAGGTAAATTTTGTCTCATCTCTCTCTACATTATGATTTTGAGTTTGGTGTTAAGATATGTTGTTCTTCATCATTGAATATGCATGAAATATGGTTTATACAAATGAAATGAGTCATCGAGAAGTCTCCTTAAGCCAAAATTGATATGGCCTCTCTTTGGTGAAAGTTTGTGAAATTTTGAATATCTTTTGAAATTGATGGTTTAAGTGAATTCTGTGGTGTTGATTGTGTATATATAATGTGAATTGATGATGAAAATGAGGAAGATGTACATTGGAAAGAGGATTGTAATGGTGTGCGTTGGAAAGAGGCTTTGATGTTTACTTAGAGTAAACTTGAATTTTTTGCTTAGATCGATGAGTAGTGACCTAATGTTCTTAGGTAAAAATGTAATTAATTATGCTTTGAAATATGTAATTATTGGATCAGAGGTATTAAATTCCTTGGAAAATGAAAAAGAAAGCGTATGCAAATAATAAGGAAAGTTATCATGTGAGAAGCTTAATGGCCGAATCCTACAACTTAAAAATAGTGATATTATGTTTTATACACTTATGTGATAATGTATAAATACGAGATACATGTTTGAGTAGTAAATACATTGCATATTGTATGTATAAAAGCCCAGGAGCTATAAATCAAGGAGCTCGTACTGAGGATTGTTGAAGTCAAGGGAGTGTACACCTTCTTTTTAGGTGAGTTAGGGAAAACATATCTCTCAAATGGGACTAGGACAACCCAAGACATGCATAATAGATGCTAGTATGTAAATTTTGAACCTAGGTAATGTATAATAGAATTGAATCTCAAATAGATGCGAGTGTACTTTTATATTTAATAAACGACATTGTTTTGAATAACTTTGCACTTGGAGTGCAAAAAATGATTTTTACTGCATGAAATAATGTTTCAGAACTTACATATGCATAACCGATTCATATATGCTGCATGTATATATTCTCTTTTGGCTTAGAGCCATGACAAGGTTCCATCTATCGGTTGGACTGATAAATAAGGCATGGTACCTTACTTGATGTTTGTGCCAAATATTTGTATATGATTCTTTTTGTGATTGGTGACATAACGATTGGCCAATCGTATGCTAGGAATAATAGATTAAGTGACCCCTATACCCTTTAACACTGGTACTTAGAAGTCGAGTTCTTGTAACGACACCTTTCTACAGGACTTATAGGTGATTGCACACCTAAAGGTTTGGTCACTGCAAAGGTCATCACCTAAGGTCATGACATTCTTTTTGATCGTAATCTAGACTCACCACAGATGAAATTCGATCCAACATCGAGGATCAATGGGTTTACGCACTAGTTTGGCTGGTTAATGGTGACATACATAACTATTTTGGCCTATTATGAGAATTGGCTTCATGACGAGATTTAACTTTATAGGTGATGCTTTTATTCTCTTTTGTACTGGAACCGAAAATAGTCTCGGCCTAGATGGTTCCTAACTAGTATGGGATGAGTCATAAACTAGGCCTATGTGTTTCTATGTCATGTATGTTCACTTCATAGGTGGTTATATGCATATTAGGTGTGTAAAATTGTCCATAGGTTATTTAGACTATTTTGGTATGTACCAGGTTCTGTTTGCGATATACGTTTTTTTTCTTGCTCACTAAATACATAGTGTACTCACCCCCCTCCACTTTCCAACCATGCAAGTTAATTTAGTGAGATTGAAGCTCTGAGGGGTTTGTGTGGTCTTTTGATATTTTTAGGGCATTATCGCATATGGGTAGCCTTTGTTGTGTACTTTCATTGTATAGTGGCTTATAATTATGTTGATATTCTTTATAATTTTGTAAGTTAACTCTTAACTATCTTATGGTTTGTAAATGACCTTATGTATAAACCTTTTATATTATCGTTGAGATTGCTCTTGAGTGGACTTAAAAGTCCAATAGTTTCGATAGAGTTTTAATGTGAATATAGAATTGTGTTTAAAATTGATTTACAGGTATTTCAATTGAGTTTTAGGATTTTCAAAATACAGCCATTGTGTTGTCCAAATCTTTTTAAAGATATTCAGTTAGCCTTGCATAGTTAGGTTAGGGGTATCATGAGTATCCTTAGCCTAGATATGCGGTGGTTGTTATCTGTCCGATGTATTTCTGGGACATGACAATTAAATTGGTATCAGAGAAAGGTTTTTAAGTTTTCATAAGTTGTATTACCATTTTCAAAAGGTTCATAAGCCTTAGGAGTTGAGCTTGGGTGTCAACAGTCTTTGGTTGAGAAGTTGAGTCTCGGATTGTTAATTTGACGTCCTTAATGGTCGGATAATTTCGACCTTAGTTGAAGTACTTGTTGACATTCCTTGGGGTGTTTGGGACATCGAATAAGCTAAGCTTAGTTCAACCTATTTTATTAAACAAGGTCTTTTCCTTTGATTTTATAGTGATAGCATGGTTGGATGAGGAAGGGGAAGTCGTCGTAAGGCTGGACCTTTGTGACCCCAACCAGAGGAACATAGCGCTAAGGCAGTCGCAAAACCTACGGTTGCTAGCTCTTCGACTCATAGGCAACCTCACACTATAGCACTGTCAGAGGTAGCGCAACGGAGTTTGCCACTGGTGCTAAAAGAGGCTCTACAACACGTGATGACATGGTGGGCATAGTAGAATACATAATAGCAACCTAGGGCTAGACCGCCACAGATGCCACCATAGACACTACTAAAGAATAAAGAATAAATAAAATAAGAACATGTTTTTAATCCATATATGATACGATATAAAGAATAAATAAAATAAGAACAAGATTGGAACATTATCGACTCCTTACCGCAGCTTTGACTCCTCGTTGTTGTGTCCTCAACCAATCTGATCTACCACTTGTTCTCCTTGGATATCTTAGTTAATAAGATTCGTTTGTGCAAAACAAGAAGAAAAATGAGTAGCAAATTTTTACTATATTCAACTAGCTGAAAAAACAAAATGAGACCTTCTCATTTTCTATATTCAGCTAGTTTAGAGAACAAAAATGAGACCTTCTCATTTTGCTAAAGCTGACGATTTTGGAGAGATTGGAGAGAGACAAAATTACACACACTTCCATTAATTTGTCAAGAATGCAAAAAAGTTGTAACTCAACACCCACCTTCATTCATTTCATGAATTAAAGGAGCTTGTTTTCTTCGCCAAATGGACGTAGGGTTAGGAGAGAGTAGTAAGCAAAACAACGCACCTTTCATTCAAAATGAATTCCAAAAGAGCTATGTATGTTTTCTCCTTTAAAACTAGTCATTAAAACATTTTAAAAAGAGAAGCATGATCGGTTTTGCTTTGGGAGTGAGTGGAGAAAGCAAAACAACTCATCACCAAAAGATCTGTACATTTAATCTTTTAAAACAAGCCATTAAAACCATTTAATGAAGAGGATTACCGAATCCTACATCTTTGTAGAATTTGATTTTACTTCTTTTTTTGTTGTTTTTTTTAAACAGTTAATCTAATTAATAAAAACAAAATCCAACAATTTTAAATGCTCCTTTGTGCTTATAATTAACAATTAATTACTGTAAGCATAACATTTAATTATAGGCTTGAGACCCAATTTAATTAACTCTTAATTAAATTATTTCAGTCTTATTGGCCCGAATCCAATTCATCCATTTCTCTCCAAACTGCCTCATTTTCTTCCTAATAACCTTCATTTATTTTTCATACTTTCTTTGATATCCTTCCTAAGAAGCCAAGTGGGGAATCTAATTCAACTTAAATAATTCAAGCTCCAATAAACCCGGAATTAATTTAATCTCATTATAATTAATTCTAACTTATTAACCAAATGTCATTCCACTAAAGCCAATTGGTTGAACTCTTGAATTACTTAAAATTATGAGAAAACATGTTTCAACTTTATTAATACGATTTCTGATTGTAAACTCTATTATGAACCATATTATAGCCATCTGTACAATAAAGGTTAAAATTACCATTTTACCCTTATGTTGATTTTTCCTTCTAAATCTCCCGTTTCACTATATGTAGTGATTAACACATAAGATCCTATCTTGGTGTTAAGACTTGATGGGTAGCTAGTCCATCAAACTACTGGCGCCTATTTAATCACCAATCTCTGTAAAACATCTAGAAGTGATGATATCATTATAAACTCTTTATTTGAGTAAATGTTCCCTAATGCATGTTTCAATTAATAATTCCAACATGCAAACACCGGATTGATACCTTGTAAAAATCCATTTCGATCATATCAATAATTATAACAAAACATACTTGAGTTCCCCACTCATTAAGATTATGGTTCGTAATAAATGAATACTAAGATGTATGTTTTAAGATTAAAGTAACAACCTACTTTATTCTTTAAAAACATAAGCAATTCCATATTCATTTAATAGTGCCATTATTGATAGTCAACTACTATCATGATTTTAAACTCATCATTCCCTTGAAGTAAATTCCTTTACTTACACGGAGGTAAATCGCAACACTATAGTTTAAATCATAATCAAACGACCAACTTGATTATTTGACTGTAAATCAATTAATTTAGATTCTAATAATATAAATGTTTTCCACACATCTCTATGTATATGTATATTACTTACAAAGGAGCCTTGGTACCTTATGACTAGTTATACTATGCTTATACAAATAAAACCAAAATTTTTTATTAATAATAAATATTTTCATTACAATATTGTAACTAGAAGAAAGTTAAGTTATATGTAAATGCACTTTCTTTCTAAGGAACTATATTTACATAACCCTAACAATCTCCCACTTGCCTTAAAGCAAGATTGACATATCCCTTATTCTCATACCTTCTAGGTGACCCTTGAAGTTCTTCTGTGACAATGTATTCGTAAACGGATCAGTAAGGTTTTGATTTATGGAATATTTACCACATCTACCTCACCATGTTGTATTTTCTCCCTTATGAGATAGTACTTTCTCTCAATGTGTTTGGCAGATTTGTGGTTCTGAGGTTCTTTAAAATTAGCTACTACCCCACTATTATTACAATAAAGTGTAATAGCCTTTTCCACCTTAGGAACTGCCTTTAAATCCTTTAGGAACTTGCGGAGCCAAACTGCTTCCTTTTCTACTTCATAAGTGGCAACATACTCAGCCTCCACAGTTGAATTAGCAACACAAGATTGCTTAACACTCCTCCAGACTATGGCCCCACCTCCCAGAGTAAATATAGAACTAAAAGTTGATTTCCTTTAATCAATATCTGATTGGAAATCAGAATCTGTATATCCTGTTGAAATAAGGTCACTTCTAGAGTAAACAAGAACTAAGTTCTTCTTCCTACAAAGATACTTTAGTATGCACTTGACCGCAATCCAATGCTTCATTCCTAGATTGGACTGAAATCTACTTACTAGTCCTACTACGTAACAGATATCTGGTCTAGTGCAAAGCATGACATACATGAAACTTCCAACTACCAAAGAATATGGAATGTTGTGCATGCGTTTGACCTCCTCTTGGGTCTTAGGTGATTGCTCCTTTGAAAGTTTGATTCCATGTCTCGTAGGTGTGAAACCTCTCTTAGAATCCTGTATCAGGTAACACACTTTTGAAGGCTGGTTTGTTAGCTACTTTCAACTAGATACTTGGCATTTCCTAACTTCACTTCTATAAATCAATCCTTACTACCACTCCTACTTGGCTTTCCCATCGATCAGCCAATCACAACCTAAAAAATCCAACTTTTTAGCAAATCATTTATTAAGAAAAACAAATAAGCTTAACACAAAGGAAAAAAAAAGAAATCCTAGTAACTTGGTCCTGAACATCTACCATTATACCCACAATGATTGGTCATAGCAAACTTATTGATCATGTTCTTACGATCCCTTATAAGCGTGATCCCTAGAACATAGCTAGCCTCTCCCAATTCATTCATTAAGAAATATTCGTTCAGTCATCCCTTGACTGTAGATAACATTCCTACATCATTCCCAATGAGCAGAATGCCATCGACATACAGAATTAGGAAAGTAACCTTGCCTTCTTGTACCCTTTTATAGACACAAGGCTTATCTAGGTTTTATGAACCTATAAGTTTTGATAGCCTTATCAAACCTAATGTTCCAAGACCTAGATGCTTGATTAAGTCCATAAATAGACCTTTGTAACTTGCATACCTTATGCTTATTACCTGGTTTAACAAATCCTTCTGGTTAGGCTATATACATGGTCTCCTCAAGATCCTTATTAACAAATGCAGTCTTGACGTCCATTTTCCATATTTCATAATCAAAATAGGTTGTTGTGGCCAAAAGAATTCTGATGGACTTAAACATGGCAACCAAAGAAAAAGTCTCCTTATAGTCTATACCTTCCTTTTGAGTATAGCCTTTAGCTACCAATCTAGTTTTAAAGGTCTCTACCTTTCCATCAGATCCTCTCTTCCTTTTGAAGATCCATTTACACCCTATGGCTTTTACACTTGGTAGTAGATCTACAAGGACCTAGACTTCGTTAACATATATGGAATCTATTTCTGATTTCATTATCTTGAGCCAGTTTTCCACATCAACATCATTAATAGCCTGCATATAAGTAATGAGATATGTTACTTCTTGGTCTAAGATGGCAATTATGCCTTCTCCTAGACCTAGATACCTATTTGGTTGTCTCACAGCCCTCCTAATACATCTAGGCACTACTTGACGTTCAGGCTACTCTTCCAATTCAACTCTTGAATCCATTTTGACATCTTGTTCCACTATATCCAAATCAACTCTTAGTTTGGATGAAATAGCTAACTCCTTTAGTACTACTTCACTTCTTCCTTTGTGATTTCTCACGAATTCTTTCTCCAAGAAAGTCGCATTTGTTGACACAAATACCTTCTTGTTTTGAGGACTGTGAAACTAGTAACCTCGTGTACCTATAAGATATCCTACAAACAAACATACCTCTGACCTTGTTTCCATCTTTGTGGATTCAGACCTTAGAACATGGGTTTGGTAGCCCCAAGTCCTCAAGTGCTGTAATGAAGGCACTTGTCCAGTCTATAACTCCCTAGGTGTTTCCGGTAATGATTTGGATGGATCTAAGTTAAAAAGATAAGTTATCATTTGTATAGCACATCCCCAGAATGATTATGAAAGGCTAACGTAGGACATCATTGATCTTACTATTTCCAACAGAGTCTTATTCCTCTTCTCAGCTACACCGTTCTATTGAGGTGTTTTGAGCGCTGACAAGTTGGAAACAATCCCAATGTCAATTAGGAATTGTTGGAATTCTCCAAATAAGTACTCACCACCTCGATCCGAATGAAGTTGTTTTAATGGCTTGCCAAGCTGCTTCTCAACTTCAACTTTGAATTCTTTGAACCTTTTAAAGGATTCACTCTTTTTGTACATCAAATATAGATAGCCATGTCTAGAGGAATCATCTATAAAGGTTTTGAAGTATTCATAACCTCCTATGGCTTGTATGTTCATGGGCCCACACACAACAGTGTGTACCAATTCTAAAATAGAATTAGATCTGTTTCCTTTGGAAGGAAACGAGGCTTTGTCATCTTTCCTTCAATACAAGATTCATAGATGGATAAAGGATCATTATCCAAGCCTATAAGGATCTCATCCTTCACTAACCTATCAAGTCTTTTTTTATTGATATGACCCATCATTAAGTGCCACAGATATTGTGAATTAATGCTAAAGTCATTGTATTTTCTTAGTTTTATTAATATTGTGGTGTTGAGTAAGCCTATCATAGGTTCTATAAAGAGCAATCCCTGTTTAATTACCATATTACAAATAAAATCCTTATTCTCATATATTGAAACAACATTTTCAAAATATAAGGAATAACCAGATTTTATTTAAAAAAAACAGAAATCATGTTCCTTACAATCATTGGGATGTAATATACATCTTCTAAATATAACCTATAGCTATTAGGAAAGTCTAAGATAACTACTCTCACTGCTTCCGCCGAAACGTAGGATCCATCTACTGTCTTGACTTGAAATTGACCTTTAAGCAATCTTTTCCTTTACTAGAACCCCTACATAGAATTGTAAACATGGTCAGTGGCTCCTGAATCTAATATCTAAGAATCAAATGAATCTACCACACTCCTAGTTCCTAACAAACTTAGGAAACCCATAACTTGTTTGCTCTTGAGAGTCTCAAGGTAGATCGCATAGTTCCTTTTCTAGTGGCCCTTCTCACCACAGTGGAAACACTTTCCCTTGGTGTCCTCTTTGTCCTTCTTTTTCATGGAATGGGCCTTGATCACTATTTAGGCCTTCCCTTTCTTTTCACCCTTCTTCTTTTGCTTGCCCTTACCCTGATATTTAATATCTCCTCTGTGTTTGGGCATTCATCAACCCACTCAAGGTGTAATCCTTGGTGATGAGCTTATAGTCCAACTTAAACTGTTGAAAAGAAGAGTTTAAGTTGTTGATGATCATGATCATCTGCATTTCCGCATCTATTTCTGCCCCAACCAACTCGACCTTAATAACTAAAGAGATTACCTTGAGCATGTAATCCCATACTGGTTTACTAGGCTTTTTTCTGAAATTGTGAAAGGTTTGTATAGCTTTCACCCTTATAGACCTAGTCCTCAGACCAACATCTCATTTAAGTGAGAGACCATGAATCGGTATTTTGCATGCCTGCAAGTTGCTTCTGCAACATTGCCCCAACAAAAGCCTGAATATAGCACTTTGCAATCTTATCAACATTCTATCATCGCTTATGTTGTTGGACTTACTCAGGAGTTGAATAGTCACCCGAAGGTGCAAGCTCATTGTCCGTTAATACCCATAAAATTCATTCATATTGGAGAACGATATCGAGGTTATGTCTCCATTTATTAAATTTCTCTCTATTTTCCAATTTGTTATTAGTCAAGAGCATTGTCAGTGGATTCAGGTGATTATGATCGAAAATATATATTATTAAAGTATGAGCATACTAGTAAAAAAAATGGAACTTTGTATAAAATCATGATGCATGTATGCATGATGATAGATTAAAATTAATGTTTATATGACAATTATTTTTCTTATCTATAATGGACTAAGTGACGGTGGGTCATCTTGTCCATTAAAAGAAAAAATGGGACCTTTCCACTCAAAAAACTACCAAGCATCTTCATGCCTAACTCCTTGAGAAGTGGTAAAATTTGGTCCATGCATTTATCAACAGAGTTATAGTGGGTAGGTTATTGATAAACCATGTTGAGTGTGCAATCATTTGATTCATCCACTAAAGGTTCTTACAAACCATGCCTCAGTAGGAGGTCACATTTGCTACCAATGAGTAGACTTATCCTTTAGGAGACCCAAACCATGCAAGATCTAGGATTCATGTCCTTCGGTGGGGAGTAACACTTCACCACATGCAAATGAGCAATCATATGGAGACTGTAGACTCTCACATGAGCATTCTCTCCCACTCAATCTTTTTCAGTCTTTAAGTTTTAATAAATACCATCTATCTAGATGCAATTTGTTAACCATCATATATTGTTTCATTATATATCTCATAAATAATGAGCGTATGGCAAAGCCTAGGGTTGGCAATTTTCTAAATGGCATACATTCATATAATATCGCATATTATTTGCATCCATTCATCTCATGAATTAAATAGCTACTTTTGATTGTCCAGCCTAGAAAATTAAAAGAAAATTACAAGGCATTTGGCCTCAAATTTTCTTCTTGAACTTGGATCTTCCAATTCGAACTTTTCGCTTATACGACCCGATCTATTTGGTAAAAATGAGTTAATGTAATTTTATTTCTAATTAATTTAAAAAAACCTTATTTATAAACAATAAAACAAAAAATTCCAGCACTTGAAAATTAAAGAATTAACAAATTTTAATCAAAATAAAATATGCCATTAACACAAAATAAAAATTGAAAACATTTACCTATTCTTTTTTTTGATCCTTGACTGCTCTGTCTTCAAAATATATATTTCTTTTACTATACAAAAAAATGATAACAGGAAATTTAAGACAAGGAGGAAACATGTTGATGATAGGCCGCCCTCCTTGTTACAAACCAAATGAAGAAAGCTTACAGGAAAATTGATTTTTTATGGACAATCAAAAGAGCAAACCAAAACATACACAGCATATATTTTTATCACATAAAAAAATTGCAGCATACATAATTTAATTTAATTGCCAACCCATGTTCTGGCTTGGTTTGGCTAAATGGTAGATTTCAAAAACTTTTTCTAAAATCAAACACAGCAAAGCGTAAATACCAAATCAATATGCTTTTAATCCATATATGATACAGCATAAACAAAATATAAAAAAAAGGAGTAAGAACAAGATCAGAATATTCCCGACTTCTTACTACAACTTTGACTCCTTGCTGCTGTGTCCTCAACCAATCCGATCTATCACTTATTCTCCTTAGATAGCTTCATTAACAAGATCCTTTTATGGGAAAGGAGAAGAAAAATGAATAGCAAACTTTTGCTATATTCGGCTAGTTGAAAGAACAAAAATGAGATATTCTCATTTTCTATATTCGGCTAGTTTAGAGAACAAAAATGAGACCTTCTCATTTTGCTATAGCCGACGGTTTTGGAGCGATTGGAGAGAGACAAAATTATACACACTTCCATTCATTTGTCAAGAATGCAAAAGAGTCGTAACTCAACACCCACCTTCATTCATTTCATGAATTAAAGGAGCTTTTTTTCTTTGCCAACTGGACGTATGGTCAAGAGAGAGTAGCAAGCAAAACAACGCACCTTTCATTCAAAATGAATTCCAAAAGAGCTACGTACGTTTTCTCCTTTAAAACCAGTCATTAAAACATTTAAAACAGAGAAGCATGATCAGTTTTGTTTAGGGAGTGAGTGGAGAGAGCGAAACAACTCATCACTTCATTTTGATAGCCAACCAAAAGAATTACGTTTAAGCTTTTAAAACAAGCCATCAAAACCATTTAATGAAGAGCATGACCTAAATCCTACATCTTTGTAGAATTCGATTTTGCTTCTTCTTTTGTTTTGTTTTTCTAAAAACAATTAATCTAATTAATAAAAACAAAATCCAACCCAATTTTAAATGTTCCTTTGGGCATATAATTAACAATTAATTAGTGTAAGCCCAACATTTAATTATAGGCTTAAGACTCAATTTAATAACTCTTAATTAAACTATTCTGGTCTTATTGGCCCAAATCCAATTTATCCAAACTGTCTCATTTTCTTTCCAATAACCTCCATTTATTTTTCTTACTTTCCTTGATAACCTTCCTAGAAGCCAAGTGGGGAATCTAATTGGACTTAAATAATTCAAGCTCTAATAAGTCCAAAATTAATTTAATCTCATTATAATTAATTCCAACTTAATAACCAAATGTCATTTCACTAAATTCAATTGGTTGAACTCTTGAATCACTATTTCCAAATGCTCTCCCTCTTCAGTTTTGTTCTTCTCTTCTTCTTTGATCTCTCATCTAAAACACTTTCTTCTTACTCACACCACGTTGATCTTTGTCTAACTCCTCCACTTTGTTTCTTTGAGATCGTTTTGTCTTCTTCTTGAAGAAGAACCCAACCTCTTTCTCTTTGATAAGTTGATGATCGTATATGTATGGAGGAGCTAGGGTTTTATGGTGATTGAAGAAGTTTTAAGTTAATCAGTTAGCCTATTTTTCTTCGTGGCTTGCTTGATAGACATGTTTTTTATGATAGTTTGGGATTAAATGATAATGATAATGGAGTTGGAGAGTGATGATATGTTGATGTACAAATAAATAGATTTATGTTCTTTTTTGAGTATAGTAATGGTATTCATGGGTTCTTTAAATAAAAGAATTTATAATGATCATTAGGGATAGACCGACAGTGTAAATGGAGTTGAATTTTATACTAAGTCGTGGATGAACAAATGGACATATTCATGTCTTGTCTTTGTGTTAAGACAAATAATAATTCATAAATTGTTATAGAGATGTTTTTGAGGTAGAATGATCATTATAATGGTGTTGAAAGTTGATAAATGAAAAGAGGTGTTTATGACCTAATTTTTGTGTATAGGATGAGTGCATAAATTTTGATGAAGGAATGATATAAATATGTTCTGTTTTGGGTATATGTGAAATGTGATTATATGTTGTTATGTGAATAAAATAGAATGGAAGTTAAGGTTTAATAAAGATGAAAGAAACGACTAATAAAATGTTCATGAAATGAGAAGAACTAAGGTGATGGTAAATGATAGAAATCATGTTCTATTTTTATGTGATTGATGAACCATCGTTTATGGAGTGTCTTATGAATGATATTGAGATCAGATTGAGGTAAAAATGATGAGGTTATGAAGTCTAAATGATCAACTATGGAGATTATTTGTTTGATGAATTATGAAAGAGATAAAATATGGAAAGAATTAGGAATGCATGTATGATTGGATTAAGTAAATGGTTATGGATCAATTGAGTAAAGTTTTATGAGATTTAATGCAACCAATATGGTAGTTAGATTAGCATGAAGCGAAGTTGTATTAACGAGTATAAATTCTGGAAAACTTGACGAGTAAATGATGTTTTTAAGCAGATGATTTTCATAGAGAATTAGGGAAAAAGGAACAGGGCACGATCATGGCATAGTCCCACGATCGTGGCCAATTGCACTAGCTTCTATCACGATCATGGGAAGGTACCCCATGATCATCGGCTAGCATATAGATTGAAATGTTGTCTTTTAAGTTATGTTTGAAACAATTAATGCTATGGTACTTCCTTATGATGTATTTAAGCTTGAATAAGGCCTTGAATGAACCTAGTTAATGATAGATTAGGTGATTAAAGAGAGTAAGGTATATTAGGTATACATGAATGATTGAATGATGATGTTAAATGATCATAAGAAGTGATTTAAGGAGTATTACCCGGAATAGTCAATTGAGCATGCATTATACATTATATATTATACATTATACATTATACATTATACATTATACATTATACATTATACATATACATATACATATACATATACATATACATATACATATACATATACATATACATATACATATACATATAC
>JAOSBN010072006.1:0-13063 GCA_027563595.1 Erythroxylum suave | reverse complement strand
TGTATTTGGGTTTTGTAAAAGAGCTTGATCAAAGTGTAATATGTTTTATTTTTGGATTGGGCTAATTGACATTTTGTTTGGTAAGTGAAAATGTTTCTGAATAAAAATGGGCCCAAATTTACGATTTAAAATTTTTTTTACTCATACCGACTTTTGATTGTTTTAGTGTTTTAGCACACCACCCTTGCGAGGTACGAACTCGGATATCACCATCGATGTCGGGTTCGGGTCTTACAGGAGTGGGGTGTTACATTTTAGCTCGTCATACATGATATTGTTCATGAATTCAAGCCTATCGCAATCAACACCATATTATTCAGCAATGAATAAAATTAAGCAAACCATACCTAAATTATTACTGCTCTTACGTCGAGTAGCAATCATTGCATTGAAGATATGGGTAGAGGTACATAGTAGGATGCTATGGTCCATGCACCATAACAAGAAAAGTTCTTTAGTTGAACACTTATTGGTTTCAGTTTTGTCATACCATTTGACACATGAACTAATGTAATAACAAGTGTTCATGGTTTCTAATTATGTTGTTGTAAGCATTTTTGGCATCGAAACTCTCTAACACAGTTAGTTTAGTCTAATAGTGGTTAGCATAGAAGTCATCATATTGATTAACTATAGATGACTTGGGGAAGCCACTGATATCAAACAAAAATTTCATAATTGAGCTCGTATGGTTAACCACGAAACCTAAACCATAGGTTCTTTAGGTTACTTGATTCATATTGAAGAGAGGTAAAGAACTCTTAGGTTAATTCTTCATAAATAGGATGCTAAAAATGTATGAGCTTTCCCCATTGAATTCGTTCTCCTAGGTTATCAACATTGTCCCTCAATCCTATGCTATCTAATGTATCAAAATCAAAGTATTTAAGAACCATTATTTGCTTAAGTCTAAGGGGTTGAAATTGGTTACCTTCCTCTTTTGAAAAGATTGGGAAGGGTGCTTCGTCATCCGCTACCCTATTCCTTTGGTCGTGGCCCAATACTTAGATTTTTCCTTTGGTTTGGGTCCACTTGACAATCTGCTTGATTCTTGGCCCCATGAGATTGAGAGTGATGAGAAAGTTTGGAGAGGATGTGAAGTTTGGAAAGTGGTTGGAGAGAAGTGAGAGAATTTGAGAGTCTTAGGTTTAAAGTGAGAGAGTGAAAATGAAAGTGAATGAAAAATTAAGGTTAGATGTAAATATACAGGTGAGGAAGGGTTAGGATGGGCAAAATAGGAAAAAAATTAATGAAAAATGTGCATTCCTTACTCTGCCACACTACAGGCCACGATTGTGGCTTACTAGTCGAATGACACGATCGTGGCAAGAGGATTTCCTACACATTTTCAAATTTTTTCTATTCCTCATTTCACCCCAGATCCTTCATTAACTTCTTATTTGCACTTATCACCTCATTAGGCTTGCCTTCCTGATCATCCTATATCAAAATTGATCTCCATTCTTCCAAGACATTTATTGAAATCAAAACACTCCAACAATGGAATTTTAAAACTACCTAAACTAAAGAGAAAATAACAAGCAATTAAACCTATGGGTTACCTCCCATGTAGTGTTTCTTTTAACTTCAGTAGCTTGATATACTTCTTTTACTTAGGTGGTTTAAATAAGTTGGGCAATGGTAGCGTAGTCATAGATCTCATAAATTGCACATGAGCTACTAGGTTATGGCTTCCGTTGTCATTCTTCTTCATCTTCTTTCGCCTTTTCCTTCATGATGTTTTCCTTCCATGTGAACCTTTGTAAGCATCAATATGCTCTAGTTTTCCTCAAAAATTGGTTCCTTTGATGATGGCCATAAGTAGGGGGCAACTTTTTCTGTTCTTGGATACAATGAAGGTCATCTGCTTATCACCTACTCTCAACATCAGTTCATCCTCAACAATGTCAAAAATTGAACAAGCAGTGGCCAAAAATGGCCATCTAAGGACCATTGGGGTTTCCACATCTTCTTCTATATCCAAAATGAAGAAGTTTACAGGAAAGGTAAATTTTTCAACTTGAACCAAAACATTTTTTATGATACCTTTCGGCCGATAAACTGATCTGTCTACTATTTTCACAAGCATCTTAATAGGTACTATCTCTCTTATCCCCAATTTTTGACTTAAAGTATAAAGCATCATTTTTATGCTCGTCCCTAAATCAGCAAATGCCTTATTTATTTTAACACCACTAATGATGCAGGGGATGTAAAAATCCCTTGGATCCTCCTTCTTTTGTACTACAGTAGGGTTTCTTTCCTTTGCTAGTTTCTTTTCTACCTTCTCTTTAATCAATTCCATGAGCCACGTCTTCAATTGTTTTATCATATCCAAAACGTCATTTTGTTTAGTGTCTTTGGGCTTCCTTATTGCTTTAATTAAGGCTAGTACTTTTCCATTTCAGGTAGATTATCCTTGGCTAGCAAGGAATTTTCCTTGTTTTTTCTGGCCTTTTGTTTTCCTTCTTCCCTGATTGGAAATGACTTCCACTGTGCTAGAATAGGGTAAGGAACTTCAGATCAATGCTCCTTCATTGGCATAAATTCAAGTTCACTTTGAAGGAAATTTTCTTTTATTATTTCCTTTCCTTCTCTCTATGTTCTCTTGCTTGATCAAGTTTCTCTTCATTGGCCTAGGTGATAACTATAATCCATTCCTTTGGGTTTGTCTCAGTATTGCTCGAAAGGTTTACCACATTTCAGGTCGATGGCACTTCTACCAGTTGGCCCATTTGGACTTCCAGATTGTGTATTGAGGAGGCATAATTATTTTTGGCTTGCTCGAACTTGCCTTCAAGCCTTTTCTAAGCTTCCTTGATGCCTCCTATATTGTTTAGAATCTTATCCAATTTGGAGTCCATTATGCTTGGTTTCTCTTGTTGGAAACTAGATGGTCCTTGGGATATGAATTGGACTCCTACATTGTTAGACCATAAAAAGTTGGGGTTATTTTTTCACTTAGGGTTGTACGTGTTGTGGTAGGGGTTATTTCCCCCTCCTTGACTATATTGAGCTCTCATGTGGTTTACCTATTCTGCTTCACCCTTCATAAGGAACAGTCAATGGTGTCGTGGTCTATTTGCCCACATAGCTCACATTTTTGTTGAATGACCTTAACAGAAGCAGAAGATGATGCTTTCATGTTGTTCAGCTATCGAGTCGAGTTGTCAATTTTGGCTTGCATTTCAGTCATTTGATCGATAGTTATAGCTCCCTTATGTTCTTGGACAGTTATAGGTTGTCGACTTTGCTCATTTGTCTACAGAAAACTATTATTGGCCATTTCTTCTAGACGCTCCTCAGCTTCGTCCACTGTCTTCCTCATTAATGATCCTCTTGAGTCTACATTAATAGTGCCTCTTATGGGTGGATTCACTCCATTGTAGAATGTTTGTAGGAGGAGCTCTTTTGGTAGACTGTGATGTGGGCAACTCCTCTGCAAATCCTTGTATTGATCACACGCTTCATAAATCGATTCCTTAACACCTTATTAGAAGTTTCTAATCTCCTTGATTTTCTTGGTGGTCTTAATGAGGGGAAAATATTTATCTAAGAAGGCAGATACTAATGCTCCCATATAGTAACATTGAAGGGGTTAAGAGAGTGATAGTAAGCTTTTGCTCTATCCCTTAAAGTAAAAAGGAAAAGCCTCATTCTAACCGCATCATCTAACATCTGATGATATCAGAAGGTATCATATTTCTCAAAGAAGTTCACAACATGTGCATTGGGGTCCTCATTCATCAGTGCACAAAATTGTACATTTTTATGTAGCATGTTTAAAAAGGCTGGTTTAATTTCAAAGAAGGCGGCATGAACAAGTGGCTTCGTCATACCTTGACTTGCTGCATTGAAGCCTAGCTTCATAAAATTCATGAGAGTTCTTGATGGACATGGAGCGAACTCTTGATTATATTCTTCTACCATTAGTTCCTTAATTGCTTCTTACTAACATTGGCTCTTCAGATAGCTTGTTCCAAATTAGTGATATCAAGTGTCAAATCTTACACTATTCAACTTGTGCTTCTCGTAACTCTTATGTTCATGCAGGTGCATAGAAACAAGAGGGGTAAAAACACCTTAAATTAAAAAGAACTAAACTAATCATACGCCTCTCCAATAACGGTGCCAAAAACTTGTTGGTCTCAGTTACAAGCTTACAATTTATAACCTTCAAATGCCGCAAGTACACGGGTCGTGATTTGTAGAAAGTGAAGAGTCGATCCTACGAAGAGGGTGAAGTAATCTAATTCTGTGTTATCTAAGGCTTAAAAAAATTAATAAAGTGAAAATAAAGATGCAACAGAAAGTAAATACGAAATTTTGATTTTAAAAAATTAAATTGGAAATTTAACACGAGAAGAAATTAAAGTTGAGCAACAAAAAAAGTCACAATAAAAATCAATCAAAAGAAATTACAAAGTTATGAGAGAGGGAATTTTCCTTATCATTAATGATAATTTAGCCATTTATATGTTAATGGGGTGTAGGTTTTAGACTATTGTATAGTTGATTACTCCCTCTCGAGTTATAACCATTAAACTCTAAATCATAAACCCTAATTGAATTATGGAAACTGCAATATCTCAATTAGCAAAAGACCCATAACCCTAATTAAATCTTAATCCCTTTATTAAACTACTGAGCCTCACACGGGATCTCTCTTTGCACAATAACTGATATGATTAATCACGTGATCTATTAGATTACCTAACTCCTATTAACCCAATCAAATCATTTTTATCTAGTTCACCCTCTCAGTTTATTACTGAAATATGCAAGTAACACAATTAATCATAGCACCTAATCAATAAAACACAAAATAACTACATTAACATTAAATCTAGGTAAAATCTCGAAGAAGAGTTAGAACATCATTAACAATCCAAAATTCATCATCATATAATCCATCTCAATCTTATACATTGAATGAACAAAAATGAAAATAGAAAGGAGAAGAACTTGGATCAGATAATCCAGAAAGTAGTAGTGTTGGGAGACAAACTTATTCAGGAAATCAGCTGCATCGAAAGACCCGCATCTTCTCCTCTTCTTCCTCTTCCTCTTCCTCTTACCTCTTCTTTCTCACTTCTTTAGGGTTTTTGAAAAGCGGAAAAAATGAAGCTCTCTTTTAGGGTTCCATCTATTTCCTTTATATAGTTTTTCGAATTAGGGTAACCCTAAGGTCTTTTTCTGGTTTGTAAGCTCCTAAAAGTCCTTCTAAAACTTAAAACCAACAGCATCACTATTCTTATTGGCACACAACCCATGATTTTAGCCCTTAGTGACACGATCGTGGCTAGAATTTTGGCCTTCTGTCAAGATCGTGACTCTTTACACCTACTTCTATCACGATTGTGGCTTACTGGCCATGATTATGGCCATGGGTTAGCTCTCCGGTCTTCTCAGTTTTCCACTCTTTGCCCTAAAGTACTAGCAAACTCATCAAGGCACCTCAAATATATAAAATTGAAGCTCAAAAGTATGCTCTAACCTATAAAATGTTCAAAACACAAATATCGACTAACTAACACAATTCTAACCTAAACACACTAAACAATCAAATTAGCCATTAAATACAAACTAAGCTACCCACATGATGCAATCTAAAACTATTAAGAAAGAAAGTAGGATAAGCCTCACTGTCAATAGCTGCAACAAAAGCCTTATGCCTAGAAGAAAAATTGATATGGGAAACATAACAAGCTATGGGATATGGATTACCTGAGGATGCTGAGGATGGGGAGGGTATGAGGGGGTCTACAATCATAACATTATTGGTACATAAATAATCTTTTAATCGAGCATTAAATTTCTTTTGTCGATGTCCTCTTCCCATATTATTATTGGTAGTAGCTAGAGGGGACACTAAAGGAGAATTAACATCAGTAGAAGAAGGCATAATGGGTTGACGAACAACACTATTTTCCACTACTTTAGAAGGTAACTCAGAGTCTTACTCAACAACACTATCACACTACTCCTTATTTCGACTTCCCCTAGCAAGAGTTGACACAAGACTTCGGTCTGGGCTTTCACTCATAGGTGAGGATGCTATGGTAGGATGTGGATCATTAAAGGAATTGGGCACAAACATATTAGTGGGGAATGAAAGAGTCGAAGGCATGGACACACAAGTAGCATGATATGGAAACTGAGTTTCATCAAATGACACATCCCTAGATACAAGGTACTCCCTTGTTTCAAGACCATGAAGTTTCCATCCTTTTTACCATGTAGGTACCCTACAAATAGACATTTTCGATTTTGAGGCACAAATTTCTCACATTTATGTCTTTGACAATGTGAGTAAGCCAAACACCCAAAAACACGCAAATGTCTATATGAATGCAGAGACCTAAAGGGAAGTTCATGAGGTGTTTTGTCATTATTGAGAGTTGTGGGAGTCTTATTTATCAAATACGTAGCTGTGAGTGTGCATTCCCCCCAAATTCAATACACAAATTGGCTTAAAAACGTAAAGTATGCCCTACATTCAGAATTTGTTCATGTTTTCATTCAACACACCTATTTTAATGAGGGGTATCATTACAAGAAGTTTGAAACTCTATCCTATGTTCCAAAAAATATGATTGTAGTGGTCGAAATTAAGTTTCATTATTATTGTTGACGATTTTAATGTTCCAATTAAATTGGGTTTTTACCATGGCACAAAATTGTTTCAATAAGTTGGGTACCTTACTTTTTTCCAACATTAAATGAATCTAAATAGTTTGTGAAAAATCATCAATTATTATGAGAAAATAATATTCACCATATGAGGAAGGAACATTATAAGAGCCCCAAACATTGCAATGAATCAATTGAAAAGGTTCCAAAGCCCAACTTGAACTCAAAGGAAAAACATCCCTAGCTTGCTTAGCACACAAATAAACATCACACAATTTTTTTGCTAAACAACTCCTATAAGTTTATGAAATTAAACTAACGATTTTAGAGGTTAGGTGCCCCAGCTGCTGATGTAACAAATTTGGATTGTACTTCAAAGATATGAATACTGTACCAGGCTTGGTACCAGATTGAGTTCTGGAACAGAACTATATTGGTAACGGGTACCGTTTTGGGTAATTTTTAAAATTTATGAAATAGTTCATAAAATTTTTAAAATTTGCAAAATGGTTCATTGGTATATTGTATAGTTGTACTATATACTTTACTAGTTTACTGTTTACATCAACTATGTTTTCAAAAATCTTAATAATAAATAATAATGACAATTAATATGAAATAACAATAATTTTTAAATATTTCACATATAAATAATAACTACAATTAATATAAATAAAGACAATCATCATCATACAATTATAAATTTAAGAATAATACAAAGTATTTAAAATATTACAATGATACAATTTCATCATTTTAATAAATAATATTACATCAAAAGATTCAAAATATCCAATAAAAAGAACAATAAATATCCTTAAACAATTTACAAAAAGAGTTGATGACAAAGAAACAATCAAGTAGAAGTTAAACCTAAAACAAAAACATTACAGTTACATTACTTATATAGAATTTAACATAAACATTAAATAGAAGTAAAATTAAAAGAAGAGGAAAGACAAAAGTCTGGAATTCAATCGTCAATGGGGGGAAACCTACTAGAACTGCACTAACCCCAGTGATCATTTGGTACAAAATCCTTATCAATGAGAAGAGCTTTATCATCGTTGTCATTCAAATTTAATGTACCAAATGAAATTTCAATGCTTTCCCATCCAAGATTATCTTCCAAATTCAAATCATTCACATCAACCAAATTGGGTTCTTCAGAAACCCAATCCGCCAAAACATCAATATTATCAATGGAAATTGGGTCAGTTGAACTACTTATGCTATTAAGACTCCTAGTAAACAATTAAATTTAATTATTAGAAAATTATAAGAACTTATATCGAAATTAATAATGATAATAATGACATTAACATACCTTTCCCAAAGCTTTAAATTGTAACGAACAAAAACCAAGTCATTCAACCTCTTATGCTCAAATCTATTCCTTGTCTTTAAGTGGATAAATTCAAATGTACTCCAGTTTCGTTCACATCTAGTTGCACTCACACATTGACTTAAAATCCGAATCGCAAACCTTTTCAATTCTGGAACACTATTTTCGAATTGATCCCACGAAGAAATTGCAAGTTATAAGATGACAAAAGTAATGTTATAAACAAAATAAAGTGATAATTAATTTTCAACAAATAAGAAAAAAGAAATAACTAATACCTGGAGAAAGTTTTCCTCTTTGTCGAATAGCAATCGGCATTCTAAAATCCCCATAAGACAACTTGTAAAGCTCCATTTGTGAGCTTAAAAGATCTTGCATCGCGTCATAAGAAACAATTGTTGTAATTGTGAAAAGCATTCCTCTATTAACTTCAGCTTGCTTTATAAGATCCAATCTAAAATACACACTAGGATTCAAAAATGCCTCAGTTGCAAACAATGGAGAAGAAAGTTGTCTTTCCCTTCTCTCATTAATGATTGAGAGATATGGTGTGCATAAAAAGGCCCTATTTTTTAGAGTGGCCTCGATTGCTTCCATTGCTATTTCCATATCATCGAAAATATAACCCATTGTTGGCTTTTCTTTACTATCAGCCAACCAAAACACTCTGACCAAAGGCTCACAAACTTGGATAACAAATTGACATTACGAACAAAATTCTCTATCTTTTAGTATAATACTACAAACTTCCACTCCAGTATTAGACCTAGCATGTTGAGATGCAACCTTTTATCACTTGTAAACATTTTCCTTAACTCCTTCTTCATTGAACAAAAGACTGAAATGATAAGAAATTTGGTACAAATCTTGTCACAACTGGGTGACACAAATTCCTACCATTGGCAAATTCCTTTCTCATCAAATTCAAAACCCATGCACGATTATAAATGTTGGACCTCATTTTCGAAACCCAACTATTGATTCAGATACAAAAAGATATTTGACCTAGTCTCAAGACGAAAACCATGGTGACCATTCAGGACTGTCATGTGAGGGTGGTGTGAAAGAAAGGTGTAAAGTATTACAATCATAATAAATCTCAGCGTGGCAGCAAAGGAGAGTTCGTCGCGACAAAATACAGGTTCGCGCATGGACACTTCGGGAAAAGTTCACCGTGGCAGAAGTCATTCTTCGCCATGACGAAGTTGCATTTGGAAAGGTTTGCTGTGGCAAACCTCTGGCTTTGCCACAGTGAAACCCTCAGAATTCAAAATCCAAACTCCAATGTTCAAACATTCAAGATAAACACATACATTCAAATTTGACCATCCAAACTTAATCACAAGCTAAACATAATCGTACACAAGAAACTTCAATTCTTCATTTCATTACTAATCCAAAAAGTTCTAACAAACTTTACTTACAAAACATCATACATATCAAAACTTAATACAAAATACAAAGTGATGCTCAATGTTGATATGCCTGTAAAACTATCCAAAATAGTCGCTAACTTAGTACAAAAGTCTCTAACTATCGTGGAGTTTTTGATGCCTTGCAAGGATCAACTATCTCCTTGTTTCGTACCTGAGGAGGGAAGATAATGTGTTGAGCTACATGACTCAGTGACTAATATATTTATAGCCATTAGTAACTAGCACAAATTCAAGCATACATATGTATATGTACTAAGCAATTCAAGTATTCTCAATTCTATTCTAGCAATTTGATCATTGACCAATAAAGTTCAAGAACTCAATTAAGCAGGTTAATGCATAACACATAACATTCAAATGCATCATACTTGACAGTTCAAAGATGCAATGCATAAACAAATGGCTCGAGGGTTCCATGGAA
The DNA here is from genome assembly GCA_027563595.1 of Erythroxylum suave. Lineage (NCBI taxonomy): Eukaryota > Viridiplantae > Streptophyta > Magnoliopsida > Malpighiales > Erythroxylaceae > Erythroxylum > Erythroxylum suave. The sequence continues at coordinate 3,228 of JAOSBN010072006.1, read as the reverse complement.
TCAGAAAGGAGAAACCGAAGTTTACACCATGAACAGAATGAGTCCTTTTTCGAAGCTCATATGTCACAAGCGGGCAGTCGGGAGAAGGCTCTTGTCAACGTGCACGTGACGAACAGAATGGTTTCACTCTCGCCCAAACAAAAGCACATATTCATTTGATCATATGCTCATACTTTCATGCTTGTCTATCTTTTCATTCAAACAAAATGCCATGACATATTTCAATAGTGTAAATTGATCAAGATTCATAAGTCACACGCATTTTCAACAATCACATAATTCACTATCAAACAAGATGTAAATACACATATATAGGCAAGAATTTGCCCAATCACACAATAACTATAAATAGATTACCCACCTAATTTCGCTTGACAATCCAAGTTCAATGTTGTCTTTCCTCTTGCTCTTGGATCAGGCTTGCTTGGTTTCCTATAAGAAACCAAGTTCTCATTCAAACAACATTCAAAGAAAATTCATATGGCTTCAGAAATCAAGAAGCTAAAATTGAACTATAATCCTTTCAAACCTAGACTTTCGGGTCTACTTTTCTATGATCGTTATGATCAGGTAAAAGAAGAAATTTGCTAATACTTTCTTCTAGAAAAATGTCCCCCATTATCTCAAGTTTGTAACAACACCAAAATTATTCAATTTGGTTCAGTAATCCAAAAGTTATACTCCAAACATGTTGGGATTGTCCTTATACTAAAACAATATTCTATACTTAAATTCCTTCAAAAATTTGACATCCTTAAAGACATAATTTAAGTTTTTTTTCTTCATAAAAATTATATCCCTATACTCTAGTTTAATCCAAATTAAAAATTACTCTAGTTGGATAATTACTCAAAAAGTTATGACCATAATATTGAAGCATGTTTGGTACTGAAAAGTTCGCCGCGACGAACTTTTCCAGAAAAGAAAATTTCTCCTAAAAAGTCAAACTTTGCCGCGGCAAACTTTAACCATCAAGTTGGCCACAACGAACCAAGGAGAGTTGGTCGTGGAAAACTTTAACAGAAACATACGCAGAACACTTCATTTTTTTCCAAATTTTTACTTCCAGCATCTACAACCAACATATCCTAAACCTCAACCATCATTTCTACTTCATATCCACTTTATTCTCCACTCCATTTTGATCCAAAATCATGCACAAATACATCATAATCTATCTTTGATCATTAACCCTAAAAGATTAAAGCATTTCCATATACCATTCATTAACAACTCACCACACACATTCAACTTCATTTTCACTTCTAACTATCATTAAACATGGTTAATCCAACAAATCAAGAAAGGAAGAATGCTTGCACTTACTTGTTTAAGCTCCAAATTCTTCAAACTCTTCAAGATCTCCACAGCCCTAGCTTGATTTTCTCCTCTTCTTCTTTTCTTCTCAAACTCACGATGCTTTTCTCTTCTCCACCAAGCCAACAAGTTTCCTCCTCTAATTCTACACTATAACAACCATCAAATGTCCCTTTTTGTCCTCCAATATAAGCCTTATAATCTTTAGACTTAAGAAATCTTTCAATTCTACCCTCTTCTTTCATTTAATCCAAAGACTACTTACTTTAGGCCACAATCTTATACCCTAAATCTTACACTAATTTAATTCTTGCTTTGGCATAATAATTAAACTCCAAATAAAATGGTTTAACTAGCAAGACCACAAAATTTATTCAAATCATGCATAATAAATAAATAAATTCGGGGCCAACATTTCTCTCCCTCTTAACAGAATTTTGTCCTCGAAATTATTGCCTGAGTTATGGAAAAGTTGTGGATACTTCTCCTTCATGGCTTCCACTGGCTCCCATGTTGCTTCCTCCTTTGCATGGTTCTTCCACAAAACTTTGAGCAGCTTCTCAACCTTGTTTCTCAAAATTTTTTCCTTCAAATCTAGGATCTCCACTGGTTGCTCCTCATAGGTCAAATCTTCCCTCAATTAAACCTCTAATGGTTGAACTATGTGCGAAGGATCGAATCGATACCCTCTCAACATCGATATATGGAAGACACTGTGGAGCTTAGACAATTCAAGGGGCAAAGCTAACTTGTAGGCTAAAGGCCAATTCTTCTCAATGATTTCATAAGGGCCTATATATCTCAGACTAAGCTTGCCCTTCTTTCTAAATCTCAAAACCCCCTTCCATAGAGAAGCTCTCAGAAACACTTTGTCTCCCACTTTAAATTCCATCTCTTTTCTATGTACATCCATATAACTCTTCATTCTGTCTTGAGTTGCTTTGATTCTCTGTTTCACCAATTTAAGCTTTAATTCTCTATTTCACCAATGTAATCTTATTGACTGTAACTTGCACCAATTTAGGCCCTAAAAGCCTTCTCTCACCTTCCTCATCCCAACAAATTTTGCACCTCTTACCATACAAAGCTTCATAAGGTGCCATCTGAATTCCCAAATGATAGGAATTATTGTAAGAAAATTCAATTAAAGGCAAATGATCATCCCATGAGCCCTTGAAATCCATAACACAAGCTCTTAACATTACCTTCAAAGGTCGTATTGTCCTCTCCGATTGTCCATCAGTCTGTGGATAGAAAGCTATACTAAAGTGCAACTTAGTTCCCAAAGCCTCTTGTAAACTTTCCCAAAATCTGGAGGTGAACCTAAGATCTCTATCTGAAACTATAGAGCTTGGAATCTCATTGCAACATCCCACTACCACATGATACATACCCAAACATTCTAGCATATTCAAGTACATATCCTATGATAATGGCATGTTAGAGCAAACGAAAAACCAAATTATACATGGCATTGTCTAACATAATCAGAAGTCACTAAATTTCAAAACCATTCATTGAATTAATCCAAACAACTTTACACTATTTTCTTTAGACCAATGTTTACATAACTTTTTATAGGTTCTAACAAAAACAAAAAAATACAAGACACAATACTCTTGGAGTCAGCCGACAGACCTCTGATCCATAACAAAATCCAAAGGTTCCTTTAGTCCTGTCTAAGAACTAAGTCTCCTGTCTCATACCTGAAAAACCACGTTACAATTTTCATGAGTTTTGCGAACTCAATGAGTGAACCATCATTGATGATTTCACCAGATTACAAACACATACCACATATCTCACATATATTCATTCAGATCATGTATACACGCCAAATAGTCGCACAACATGATGTATCATATAATCTCACAATCCACATCGCCAAGTACAACAAATAGATCATAACAA
>JAOSBN010071995.1:0-13064 GCA_027563595.1 Erythroxylum suave | reverse complement strand
AATTAATAAAAGTGCTTTTTATTTTTATGTTGCCAAACAGTCTACTGTATGAAGCTCTTTTTAAAAAGCTGTTTTTTAATTGACAACCAAACAGTCAACTGGTTTTTTAAAAAGGCTCTGCTCAGAAAAGCTCTATTGACAAAAGCTCTACTGATATAAGCTCAACCAAATAGGCACTAAGACATTTAGAACAAAAGCATGCAAAATTTTCCTTCAAAGGGAGACAAACAAAATAGTAAGTTGGAGAATTTATTGTATGGGACTGTGATATGAACCCCTCATATGCATTCATACTATGGATGGGACTAATAAGAAGACAACCTATAAACATTAGGATGAAGTTTCCCATAATTTCACCAGAGTGTGAAATCTGCCACCATCATTAGGAAACATAAGATCATTTGCTAGTAAAATGTAAGTAGACATCAAACATATGGAACATAATGAAAAAATTACTTAGTATCTGGAAAACAAAAGGCTCATGGAATGAGTTGATTGACTAGATAGAAAACCTCAAAATGTCAAACAAAGCAAACTACAAATCAACTAGTATCAACTTTTCATCTATAGTATATTACATATGGAAAGAAAGAAAGTTTAGAATTTTTAGGAAGAATTAGAGAACTAAAGAGAGACTTCACTAGAAAATATACAGACAATGTAGACACTTAATGGTAGCTAGACAATTAACAGAAGAATTACTTACCCATAAACATAAATGAAATATGGCTAATGTGTTGAATTTATAAAATCCTTATAATCTTTAAGACTAATTTTCAATGCTTTTATAACTTGGTTTGATTTGAACCCAACATATATAAACTTCAGACTCTGTCACAAATGCAAGGAGATTCTCCTAACTCATCTAAATTTATTTTTTTAAATTAAGTGGTATATATATATATCACTTAATTTTAAAAAATAAATTTAGATGAGTTAGGAGAATCTCCTTGCATTTGTGATAGAGTCTGAAGTTTGGGGACCTAAAAAGGTTTATCCTGATTAACCTATTGACAATCTCCATGGATGAGGAAAATAAGTATGGAGAAAATGGATCTCCCTGCCTTATACCATTAGCACCTCTAAACTATTTGCTTGGTGATCCAATTACGAGAATATTACCAGAGAGAGTTGAGAGACATGCATTGATCCGGGTGAAGAAGATGTTAGGGAAACCAAACCATTTTATGCTATTGATATTGAACTTCGATCGGAGGCTATCAAATGCTTTAGAGAAATCCACATTAATGGCACAACTATTAATGGTTCCATTAGTATTATAGTCCCTCGTTAGCTCTTGGACTACAAGGATATTATTAGTGATATTTTTCTAGAGATAAAAGACCCTTGAGAAAAATGGATAAGATGTCTAAGAGATTCTTTAAGTAAGTTGGCTAAGAGCTTATAGATCACTTTATAAACAATATTGCATCATAAAATATGAAGAAAATCATTAAAGCAGTTAGCATTAGGCACTTTAATAATTAGTCGTATATGAGTTAATTAATATTCTTTGACAAATTTCCAGAGTTCGGGAATTTTAAGACAATTTCAACTGGTAGCTTACTAGTGATGTCCTAGGTGTTTTAAAAGAAGTGAGTATTATAACTATTAGGACCTAGAGACTTCTTGAGAATGAGAATGAAGAGGGTTGCTTTAATTTCCCAGTAAGTAGTTTGTTGTTATAACTTTAGCTTTGAATTCTAAGGCAAAGAGTTAGGGAGTCCATTCAACTAGCTAGTTCTTACAAATTAGACTGACTTAATGGCCTAGCTCCTAATAGATGTTAGTAAAAATTGAGGACATAACTTCAATTAAGGATTTGTTAAGAATCATATGATTATCTCATCAAGCAGTTAATTTTATTGGAGTTTCTTCTTACTAGGACAAAATTGTGGGATTACTTTGTATTAGTGTCACCCTTCTTCAATTAAATGATTCTAGATTTTTGCATAAGTAGGTAGTGATGATCATGCAGGGCATTATTGCATATCTCTAACTTTATAATCTCAGCAACTTTTAGCCTTAGCTATTAGGGGTTTAGAAAACAAGCTTCTTGTGCCTGCCTCAATTCACTCTTAGCATCTTAAACCATAAATTTTGTAGCAACGTGACATGTTTTAAGGATTGTCTTAAGTTTGGTTCTTAGCAGTTGAAGTTTCCTTAGAAGGTAAAAAAACTTGTAACCTGAGATCCCTATGTTCAAAACTTCGCTTACTAACTCCATAAAACAATCTTTAGAGGTTAAAATATTGAAGAACCTAAATGAGGCATTATTAGATGCTGAAATGATGAAACTTTGAATTTCGATAAAATAATGATCAGAGAATAATAGAGGGACAATATGTGGAAAGGAATTGGGAAAGTACCTCAACCAGCTCTGATTTAATAAAATTATGTCCAACTTCTTCCTAATGAATCCACTACCCAATTGCTTGTTGCTTCAAGTTAAGAGATTTCCAACAGACCTTAATTCAGTCACTTCCAACTAGCTAATTGCTTTTTCAAATTCCTTATCTAGATCAGAGGACTTCACTCTATCTCTTTGAGCTTCAAATGGGTGTAGAACGCAATTGAAATCTCTTGTTATTAAACAAGACTTGGAAATTGTGCTTTGTATCGAGTTGAGATACTCCTAAAGTTTAAGTCTTTGAAATTCAAAGTTAGAAGCATAGATAATTGAGATATTGAATGTATTCTTAGAATTTCCCAGCTTACAAGAAAGGTGTATGAATTGATATGAGCTACTTAGGAAAGTTACTTGCACTTTCTCCTTATTGAATGCACAAACAATTATACCATTATAGTGGTGGTCATGGTAGGATCTAAAGGACCAGTCTTTGCCTAAAACTTTCATAACATTTTGTGGTTTGTAAGCTTTTAATTTAGTCTCACGTAGTCCAATTATAATACGATAGTTTCCATCAAAAGATTTTTTCTAACTTTTCTTTTATAGGGTTCATTCATACTCCTAATATTCTAAAAAAAAGGATTATGAGAGGATTCAATTACTAGCCTCTTTGGGTTTTCTTCTTTCTCTTCCTAATTTTCTATTAATACTAGGGGTGAATTGGTCAGCTTGTTCTATAATCAAGATTGTCTTAGGATGTTCTTGATTTAGGTCCTCCTCTTCAAGCTCAATACTCTTAAACTTATTGTTTGATCTTTCACTATCCCCAGTCTTAGTCAGCTTAGCTTTAGGTTCACTAATCTTATTAAATTTATTTTTGTAATCCTCAATTACTTATGTTAAGCTTATCAATTTTTCAGATTGGGTTGTAAAGATGTATCCTCCATTAGGATGAGAAAATGAGACCTCGTCGATCTCTATCATCTTAAAGTAGTCTCATAAAGTGATTCTTTAACTTATAGGTTTCCAAACTTGTTTCCCATTTGAGGCTTCCAGTTATATGATAGTTAGATTCCTATTTTATTCATTTCATCAACTACATTGAGTTTCATTATTGACAATGTTTTAGGCAATTCATATAACACCCTACTTTCATAAGGCATAAACCCGAACATCTAAAGGACATTCAAGAACATACCGTATGAAAGAGAAATGTTAAAGTAGTGACATTCACTTATTTGGCATCATATTTATAACATAATTAATCAAAAGAACAATTCCTCATTCCATTTATAGAACATAACTTACATTGTAGCATTTCACTACATAATCTATATTTACATTATCACAAAAATATCTAAGAGTTTGCTACTCTTTATAACATTCTACATTAAATGAGGACAATATACAAAAGTACTCTATCTAAACTGCTCAATATCAGCTGATTGACCTTTGAGCCATTCTTAAGTCCAAAATTGATAGAAATAGACTTCTACTAGTTTGCCTTAAGAGCTAAGTTGTCCTCATATCTGAAAATCAACATTTGCAATTTTTATGAGTTTTGCTAACTCTGTGAGTGAACCATCCTCGATATGCTCACTCATATCAAAACACATATATCATATATCAAAACCAATTTCAGAATATATCCCATCTCAATTATACATCATGAACATCAATCATTTCGTAAACTCAGTTCATAATAATTTGATCATTGTCTCAATCATTCTTGACATCACAATTCAGTAAATTCATATAATCTTTTACATACTACAAGTATATGTATAAATGCAAATGCACTTGCATATGCGACTCACTTTCATTGTTATTTTTTTGTGACCGAGTGTCTTTTTAACTGTCCTATATCTGTTGTAGATATTGGGCTCATTAATAACTATTATGTGCCCATTATGGATATCATGCTCATTTTAATGCTAAGACTGTGGCTCTTTATGTGCATTTATGACTTTAAGCTGTTTTTTACTGGCCACTCTGGTCACAACTCCTTTATCTGATCATGTATATAAATATTCTGAAATGCATCAATTCACATATAACACTTTCAATAGATTTCATTTATTTTAGACACAATCATTTTTCATATTTATCGGACCTAAATATGACATTCAACATTTCGTTGAGTACACTTATTCCTTTCAGATTAACATTCAATTATGAAGCACTCCTAATACAATCTCAATTATCAAACTCATCAAACCATTAATGTTCAAAATTGCCACATTTTATTTTGGGAAATAAAAAATAAAATGAAACTATACTAATAAAAACAAATTAAAGAAAACATGCAGATAAAAGTGGAGAATTTGGTAGAGACTCGGTTCTTTGGTTCAATCTTGGCCTATGCCCTAACTAAACATATCTCATTGATTTATTGTTCTCAAACCTCTCCAAGAAACTATTAATCTTGAGTTAATAATTAACCCGAGTTTTCCCTTAGGTAGTGTTTAATCAAGATTCAATCCTAAAACCTAACTACCAAACAATCTAGGATACGTTCTCTAGATTCAATTAGGTAGCAGCATTATGAATCAGGAAAATTGATTAATCAAAGCAACAACCACACATGATGCGTCATTTAACCTAGGATGTGTTATCCCTAATGATTATGAATCATTAGTTGATACACATGAATTTCAACATAATAATTATAGATTATATCGAAATTCTAGCAATGGATTTGCAAATAAACAATTCAATAAACGTATTAAAATAATCTTTTCATAATACCCAATCCAATCAACACAAGATAATATAATCAATTCCTAATGAGACAAAGAAATAACAAAAATGGTGAAATACACTTAATCTGGTCGTCGGCGTCAGGACGTCTAAACCTCTATGGGTCTCTTTTGAAAAACGCTTCAACTCTATTGAATAATTTCCTACCAAAGCCCCTTCTTGCTACTGCTCCTCCACTGTTCTTTTTGTCTTCTCTTTGCACTACTGTTCTATTTAGTGATTTATTTCTTGGTCCATCTACAATGTTTTTATGCCTTTAAAATCCTTCAAACAACCTATAGAATTGTTTACATTTTGTAGATGTAGATATTTAGTACTACATTTTCTCTCTATGTTACTGTCATTTCGGTCTTGAAGTGTTACTACTTCCCATCTGCACTGCTATGTTCTTTAGCTTCATCTGATGCTGAAACACCCACATTGCTTGCTTTGTCGTTTTAACTTTTTCCTTGCTTGTCCTAATGCTGGCGTTTTGTTCATAGATTGCTACCGTTTTATTGCTTCATTAAATTAATGTTTTTGTATGGAAAAATTATGCACATGCACGTGCTGCATGCTTTCTATGATTCTTCTTCTTTTTGTTCCATTTTTGTTGTCTTCCTTTTTCCTTTCAATTTTCTTCCTCTTGCTCCATAAAAAGTGAATATTAATCTTAAGAAAATGGTCCAAATATTTTACTTTCAACTCACTTTAGCTTCTTTTCTTTTGAATTGTGCCTAAAATCACAAATGAGTCAAAGTGAGTATCTTAAGCAATTTCATGTCCTTAATCACTAAATATTATGAAATTATTAAATAATCAATTAAGAACTTATCAATATATTAAAAGAGAATTTTGAAAATCAGAATGCACGTAACCATATTTACAAACTTTTAAAAACTTTGTATGGTTTGAAACAAGTTTTTAGAGCTTGCTATAATTTGTTAAATGCTTAAAGAATTGTTTTACAAAAATTTAAGGTTGATACAACACTTGTTTTATCAAAACCCATAATCATGACATTTTTATTATTTAAATTTATGACAATAGTTCTTTGTGCTAGTAGAAAAAGCTTATGGAAAAAGATTTACTCAATTCCTATAAGGTCCAAGATCCAAAAACATTTACTTAATTCCCATATGGTCCAAGAGCATATAATAATAAAAAAAGATGAATAACTTTCAAAAATCATAGCAAGTACTTAACATTTCAAGCTTTTGCTCATGATAAATTAATATTCATTACCTTTAAAAATTGAGCAATCTAATGGCAGACTCAGAAAATATGTTTAACTAAAATATATCTACGGGTACACTCAACACCATTCATGATCATGACAATCCACAACTTTGCATATCATTTCATTTCTCCACCACTAAAATTCACATGTAAAATCATGAATCAAAGGACTTTTTAAAGTTATAATGTAGGTAAAGGTAAGGTGTGATGTATTATGTCAAGTAACTTGAAAGCCATTAAGCTAGTGAAACAGAAGTAACACTCATAAAAAATTGGGTACTGTCAACTATGATGAATACAACATTTATATTTCACAACCTAATTCAGCTCTCACACACAAACCATATGAAGCATATACCAATCTGAAGGGATCACTCATACAATTGATGACAATTCATTAAAACCATAAAGAGTTGACCTTCTAAGACAACATCTACCTCATTTTCAACATACTCCAATAACATATTCATTACAACTTTAGGAGGATGTATTAATTATGAATAACCTTGCAAAACATTTATGCACTTCCTCCTTAATACATTTATTTAATTTCTTTTTCTTTTTCCTTTTTTTCTTTGTTCTTTTTCTCTTTTCTTTCTTTCTTTCCCTTTATTTTCTTTTCTCATATAAAAACTAAAATAAACTACATCAACATGGTAATTTCAATGATAAGGCATAAAATAACATCCCAACATTATAACCAACCTACATATATGCATGCCCCCATACTTATACTTTTGTATATCCATAAACGTAATAATAAATAAATGTTCCACAAGCTTCAAGGCTTGGAAAGGACATTTGGTTAGGTTAAAGCCTATAATGTGACTAATAAATAAAGAAAAGGAAAATAAAGCTCAAGGGGGCTTATCAAAAAGGAAAATCATATAATAGGTAGGTCATTTTTCTAATGTAGTTTGGAAATGAAAAGAATTCTTTATCATATCTATATTAATGCTAGTGATAAAAATGTGGTCTCAAATAGAAATCAAAGGCAAAATCATGATGTACATGTCTGAAGGTCACACATTATCAAAAGAAAATAAGGTGTCATTCAAATAATGTTGGGCCTAGATCTTGATACTTATTTCGTAGCTACATTACGCAAGAATTGGGTGAAGAGTTCTGTCATGATCGTACTAGTGTACAATCATGCATGAAGGGTTCTGTTATGATCATGCTAGTGCATGATCTTGCAGAACTAATGAATGAAAGCTTCTGTCATAGTTGTGCTAGTGTAGAATTGATGTTTGAAGGTTTATACACTCAAAATTGTAAAAATCATACCTCTAAATTATATAGTCTAAAAATTTCAAACTTTATACCAATGGAAACCTAAAAGAATAAGTTACAATTTTATGGAGATAACTTTGTCTAATTCTACCTATATGAATACAATTTAATCATTGAAAAATCATAACATAATTTCTGTTAAGGATAGCACTACAACTATGTCCCTTTTTTCTTCTGCTACCTATTGTGAGCTTATACATATTCCAAAAAGAAAGACCCAGATCCACCAAACATTAAGTGTACATATATGACTCCCAGTATAACGATTCATTTTAAAACTAACTAGGGCCATCTAACAACATACTATTCCATTTCAACAACAATTTACAACCTAATAAAGAAGATAGATTTGAAAATGTATAAAATAAACTTCTTCAACTCTTGCATTCATTGCTTAATTAAAACTAAGTTTTTACATAGCTTTAATTATATATCAAAGGCCACATCAATAGCATAATACAAAATAGAAGTGAATGCTCATGCTTGATATGCTTTTCCTCCAGACGAGATCAATCTTGGCTTATTCTCTAGTTCGCTTCATTTTCCACAATTTTCTCTTCTTGCACTAAGCCTAAATCTCACTAAATTTTGCTAAAAATCCTAACAAATCTTTCTCTTTCCTTCAAGCTCCCATATCCAAAGCTTCAAGCTTTTCTCTTTCCCTTTTTTCCTCTTTCTCTCGACTGAAATGGAGAATGGAGAAGAAAGCATGTAGCTTTTTTTCTTTTTTCCTGGTTTGGTTTCTCCTTCTCTTCTTCTTGTTCGTTTTGTGTTTTTCTTTCTTTCTTCCTAGCTTCTCCAACATGTTTCTCTTCATCTCTCTCATTTCTTTTCTTAGTTACTTAAGAAAAAAAAATCTTTCCAAGTTTACCCTTCTACATATGATTTAATGCCTACTTGCTCCTTTATTCTCTTATGGATATTACTCTCTAACTTAATCCTAACATTTCTAATTAACACATATAACCACATGTAAATAAAGAATATTCATGACTAAACTCCAATAAATTCTAATTCAATAATTCTAATTTCTATTCATGCTTGTAAAAATAAATGACCAAATTTTAAGAAAAATTTAGAGTCCAACATTTCTCCTCCCTTTAAAGAATTTCGAGGATGAAATTCTTGCCTAAGTCTATAATTAGGTGAGGATATTTCTCCTTCATGGCTTCCAAAGTCTCCCATGTTGCCTCTTCTCTTGCATGGTTTTTTCGCAAACTTTAACTAGCTTTATAGTCCTATTTCTCAGGACCTTTTCCTTTGAATCTAGAATCTCTATTGGTTGTTCTTTATAAGTCAAATCCTCCCTTAATTGAACCCTAAAGGTTGGACTATGTGTGAAGGATCTGATCTATATCTCCTCAACATTGATAATTGGGAGACATTGTCAATCTTAAATAATTATGGTGGTAGGGCCAACTTGTGGGCTAGAGACCCAATCTTCTCAATAATTTCATAAGGGCCTATGTATCTTGGACTGAGCTTGCCCTTTTTACCAAACCTTAAGACTCTTTTCCATAGAGAGGTTCTAAGAAATACTTTATCGACAACTTCGTATTCCATCTCCTTTCTATATGCATCTATATAGATCTTCATCCTATCTTGATCTTCCTTAAGTCTCAGCTTCACCAAATGAATCTTGTTAACCGTAACTTGTACCAACTCTGGTCCTAAAAGTCTCCTTTCACCTTCCTCATCTTAACAAATAGGAGTTCTACACCTCCTACCATACAAAGCTTTGTAAGGTTCCATTTGAATTCCTAAGTGGTAGGAATTGTTGTAAGCAAACCCGATTAGAGCTAGATGATCATCCCGTGTACCTTTGAAGTCTATAACACAAGCTCTTGATATTTCCTCCAATGTCCTTATTGTCCTCCTGATTAGCCATCAGTCTACAAATGGAAAGTTATGCTAAAACGTAACTTGGCTCCTAAAACTTCTTGCAAGCTTTCCCAGAGTATAGAGGTGAATATGGGATCCCTGTTTGACACTATAGAACCATATACAACTATCAATAATAGTTTACGCGTCTTATGTTATCATTTTTGTTTCATGATGTTTCAATGATGTCATCTTGTCTTTGCCTTAATCGTTTCAGCTTCTCATATATGTAGGATTAACTATTGTACTCGTGTATCTCTTTCATATAATCTCTATAAATGCATTAAATTTTTCAAAAAAACTTTTTAAAAAATTAATATAGTTTAAAACAAGCTTTTAAAGCTTGGTATAATATGTTCAATGCTTGCAAAATGGTTTACAAAAATTTCAAGTTGATACACCACTTGTTTTATCAAAACTCATAATCGTGACATTTTTATTGCTTATATTTATATTGATGACATTATTTTTTTAAGCTACTAATAGAATCTTATGGAAAAAAATTATAAATATATGAGTAGATGATTTAAAATCACCATAGTGGGAGAGTTTAACTTCTTTTATATACTTAAAATCAAGAAAATGAAAAAGGATTCTTCATTAATCAAGTTAAGGAAACCAAGGAACTACTTAAAAGGTATGATATGGATCAAGCCAAGTTACTAAGGATATCCATAAGTTTCATAAAGAGGATAAGTCTATTGATATAAAACTTCATTGAAGTATAATTAGTAGTTTGCTTTACCTTACCATAAGTAGGTATAACACTATATTTATTATACTCTTATGTGCTAGGTTAGGGGTAAGGCTACAAACTACTAGACCTTAGGCAATGCATTACTATAATTATTTAGTAAGAAGCAATTTTTTTTGCCTTAAAAAGAAATGTCTCATGAGTAAAATAGAGATATTGAGCTAGAATTTGTTAAAGCTTTTCAACAATTGGTTGGCATTTCATTTTAACTAAGCGATTGAATGGGAATAGTATTTGTATAATCAAAGAGGAATTAGTTAAGATAATAAATTTTGACTTCAGTTATCTGGAATTCTAATTATCATATAGGATTGATTATCAAGCTTGAAATAAAAGTTAACCTAATATATTTATGCCCTCTCCTGAGGCACATAAGTATATTTAACTAGGTAATAACTACCTCTAATTCGTACTTTAACTTATCAAGCTTAGTTAATCTTTTCATTATCACAATAGTCTAACACTACAAGAAATTTGTCATTTTATGATGGAAATTTGGTTAAATAGAAATTTTCAATAAAGATTAAAAATTAAAATATCTTAATTGATAATAAAAATGTTACATTGTAAATAATAAGTATCTGTAATATAAACTAAATGACCAAAACTACACTACTGATCTAGAGATGGCGGATGGTCTGGTTAGTACGGCGACGTGCTGCCTTTACCCTTCAATTCATCTATCTCTTGATGGAGCTAAGCGTACAGCAGCATTGAATGTTATTGAGCTGCCATCGACTGTTACAACTGATGTAACTATTCCAATGTCTGTTGCAACTAAGTCAACAATGTCTGCATTGTGCTCTCAAGTGCTTCCATTTTATTATTATTGGACCGTCTAGCAGATGCTGCTGTACTTGAAGTGGAGGATTGCAAATAACAAGTATTCGCAAATGATCCTAAGCCAAATATCCTCCCACGACGATCCCTACCACCTACTGCTTTAAGTTAAGTGTCAGTGTCATCAACATTTTCAGATTGATGAGACTGTCGTTCAATGGTTTGCTGCATTTGGTCCTATCAAAAAGCAATGTTTATATTAATAAGTGATAATTATTAAGCATTATTAATATTAAATCATAAATTTCACATACATTGATTTCTCTACAACAATCGTTGACGAATATAACCCCATTATACTTCTTAATGTGAGTGTGCAGAAATAGTTGACAGGGTGTAGGTCTCATACCCATAGACTTTTCCTGCATAAGAATAAAATGTTAATTATAAGTGAATTAGATTTTATAAAAATTTCAGTAGAGTTTCCCCTATTTTAACGAAATCCCCCTTTTGAACAAAGAGAAAAAATAAAAACACAACCATTTATGGCACTAACATAACATTATAATTCTCAACAAAAAACACATATATTCATTCCAAAATTTACACATAAAATTCAATAGAAATACAAAGTAAATTCGAAGTTAAAAAAATGTTTGCAGGGTTTCCTTTATTTTTATGAAATCTACCCCTTGTTGAACAAATAACAAAACTAAAAAACATAGTTATATATGGCATCAGAAAAGTATAATTTCATTTCAAATTTTAACACAGCAAATTCAATTAAAATACAACAAAGAAAAGAGATGAGATACTTACAAGTCTCTGTGCATGCTCTTGGTGGGCAATAGATCCTCCCGTATGTATGGGAAGACTCTCTACCTCGAGTCCTCCATGTCTGCTGGCTGAATTATGCTGTGAAACAGACATAGCCTCAGGTGATGTCCAAAATGCAGCCATTGACTCCATATTTCTTTAGAGATGTAAGACAGTCGTATAGCCGCTCTGCGTATTGCGCCAACAAAATTGTGATAATGTGTACACGCTCTCGACTCCCATACTTTATATATGATCTTGTCCAGTTAAGAATCCTAAAAAAATTCTTTCTGTAATAAAAGGAAAATATTTGATAAATACTTTTGATGTAATAATAGTTATCAAATTAATGTATAAAAATTTTAATTAGAAAAGGAAATAATAATTTCTATCGTACCTCAAACTCATGATAGTAAAATTCCTTTGTCGCCTGAGAGATATTCTTACAACAATAGACCTCCAAATCAATCTTCTCTTTGAATTTTGATGTCATGTTTCTTGAATAGGGTCTAGATGGAAAAAACCTATAATGTTTAAGCAAATAAATTTATACCATTTTTAAAATTGTAACCTATAACTTAATTATAGCATATAATGGTTCATGTATTTTTACTTACATATTATTGACAATTGTGATGTATTTTCGTCCATCAGGACCCTCAACTCCAGGCTGGCGGCCATCTCCTTCATCCGCATTATTTACCCCTGATATCTCTGTTGATATAGGGGTACCAAATGATGAAGGAGTGGCTGATGGTGTAGCCTCATCTGCTAGTGTAGTAGGTGGAGGGGGTGGAAGGGGTGGCGGTGATTCATCTATATGTGCTGCATCACAAGATCCTTCACCTCTACAGTATAAACCTCCGAATCATGGTCTAAAAAATCTTAGTCGATGAATATCTTGTCTTCTCTTTGGTGCCATATTTCAACCTGAAATCAAAATTTGATTGAAGTTTACAGAAATAATACATTTCATTTCAATAATTTATACAATATACTGAAAAGGAAATAATTGATTTGTTCATATAATATTCAATAACAAGCACAAATTAATCGTTATCATCACTTAATTGTAAAGAAATCATCTTCTTGTTTTGAAGAATTTAAATCAAAATTTGGCTCTTCTTCAGATCTTTGGCCCTCTTCATCGTCTCTAGATAAAATTTCAACATATTCATTACATGGATCGTTCAAAGGTTCATTATCCTCATA
>JAOSBN010071974.1:0-13065 GCA_027563595.1 Erythroxylum suave | reverse complement strand
AATTAAGAAAATCACAGAAATCAATCACAATGAATCCAATAAACATAAAAAAAATCAGATTTAAGCTTAACATATTGTTCTAACCTATAAAACACTTAAACACAAATAAATCACAAACTAACACAATTCTACCCTAAGCACATACTAATCAATTGAATAAACAGCTAAACACATAACAAACTACACCCTAAAATATGATGCATTTTACATCTATCAACATCCTCACACTTAAACGTTTGCCTGTCCTTAAGCAAACAAAACAACAAACAACATAAAGCACAAAACACACAATACAACAAATGAGGCAATGGCTTCAACTTCACGAAATAATTTAACTCTGAACACAATCACTTAAGTTGTTCCAAATTATAAAATGCGAAATCTGCATCTAAGCACCTTGGACTCAATATACCACTAATCAAAATTTTAATGTTGAGTTA
This sequence comes from Erythroxylum suave, assembly GCA_027563595.1. Classification (NCBI taxonomy): domain Eukaryota; kingdom Viridiplantae; phylum Streptophyta; class Magnoliopsida; order Malpighiales; family Erythroxylaceae; genus Erythroxylum; species Erythroxylum suave. The sequence goes on along the minus strand of JAOSBN010071974.1, from coordinate 12,625 downwards.
TTCACCCCTATTACTTGCACACACATTTATAATCATTCAATCAAAATAAAACTTTAGCTATTCCCCAATAGGTTTTCATGAAAAATCAAGCTACTAATAAGTTTGGTAGTTTTTTTTGAAAACATTCTTTTTGTTGATTTTTCTTTAAGGACATGAACCTAGTCTTTTACGTAGAGGCAAATATTTATGATGAATGTCAATCTGGTTACTAAACTAAGTCATGTTGTTATTAATCTGCTTCATTGGAATGCCATTATAGCCGTTTTATATGAAGGCACACATTTGTGATGCGTGTCGATCCGATTACTCAGCTGCATCACGTTCTCAGCTAGCTACTAGCTTTATTTATAACCCAAAGGCCAATAGAATAGTTATTTAAGTTAAAATATACAACCTTCTTTTTTTTTAACACAAAATTTTACGTACCTTATTTTTAATGTTGGCCTAAAATTATAAATGAGGATAGAAAATTCTTAGGGTGAATGAACTAACATCATATCCTAATTAACCAACATATTTTGACCTAAGTAACTTAGGTCACTAATTTCATAAGCTAATAATCCTTCGCAACCTAAATGACTATGTTCAAGGCTAATTCCATCCCGCTCAGTCCTAGCCATTAATGCATTCACGCAATTCATATCATGCAACCTAAACAAAATACCATACAATATGCAAAATTCACACTCAAGGTAAAATCACACAACCCTCCCCATACTTGAACAAAACATTGTCCTCAGTATGAGAAGGGTACATAAACACACTAGGGGAAATAAAACCTAATATTTGAAAAACATAAGAAAAATACTAACAAAAATGAAAAGAAGAGGGTTAGAACATGAAACCGTTTATGGTGATGTAGGTGGTGATGATGGTAGTACTGAGACCAAATTCGCTTGACATTGAGAGTGTTTCCCTATCATATAAGTGATTCAAGAGAGCAAAAGAATTAGCAATCCAAACTATTCCAACTCATTTAAAAATTATTTTAGAAGCCTAACTACACTATAATTTAAATCTAACTACTAAACGTGCTGATTTAGGGTCATTAGCTTGACTTTACGTCCTTTTAAGCTCAGCTCGAATCAATTATAAATAACTGGCTTCCACCCTTCTCATTCAACATCAATTTTGTAACCTGTGAGTAAGCTATAAATTGTAAAATGATAAGAAGGACAATATTAATAAAGTTTAGAAAACTAATTAATTTTAGTAATGTCCTTTTCACTAAAAAACTGTTAATAAAATAGAGAATAGCAAAACTCCCTCAATCTTCTATAAAGTCTAGAAGTTTGTTTGGTAAAAGGGTAAGCTGATCTTGTTCTTCCTTAGTCACTCCCATTTCTTCTTCTTCTTTTGCTTCACAAACAGTGACGTTTATAGCTTCTTCAAACTCGATGTTTGTTGTACTACTTTAAAGATTTGACATCATTAACTCTTATGAATGGTATTCTCTGTGGGTAAGGCAGAAGAGGAATATAGGGAGGGTCCTCGTTCTTTTCTTTATTCTTTTTCTGCTTCTCTTGGTCTTCTACAGAGTGAGTTTCAGCTTATCAATTTGTTAGTTCTCCTAACTCTTTCCCACTCCTAAGTGTGATAGCCTCAACTTACTCTCTTGGATATACTTTCGTGTTGCTCGAAAGACTTCCCACACTTTTTGTCGATAACATATTTGCAAGTTGTTCCATTTGAACCTTTAGGCTGATAATAGAAGAGGCATGAGTCCTTGTTAATTAGTTAATTTTCTCTTCTAACCTCTTCTGGGCCTCATTCATACTTATGAGCTTGTCTACGATCTTGTCTAATTTGGAATCATAGTCATTGTATTTATCTTGTTGATATCCACGTGACCTTTGATTTCTAAACTGAATCTTAGTGTTGTTAGACCAACGAAAATTTGGGTGGTTATGCCACCCTGACTAGTATGTGATAGAATAAGGATCGCTATCTCCCTGATTAACTTTTGTTCCATTAAAGTTGATTACTCCACATCGTTTGTTTTCCCCTAAGAAACAATCAACTACGATATAGCTTTCTTGTCCACATGACTCGTATTCATGTTGCATTGATGTGACTGGAGAGGAAGGGGTGACCTTCAGGCTATTCAATTGCTTGGTTAGGTTGTCAATCTCAGCTTGCAATCTTATCATTGAATTTGCAAGAACAATCATTCCTCTTATGTCTCAAAAGGTTGACTGTTGTCTACTTCATTCTGATGTCCAAAGACAACTAGTGTATGCCATGTCTTCTAACAGATCGCGTGCTGCTTCAACTGTTTTTCTCACGAATGATCCTCTAGGAGCTGCATCTATTGTGCTCCTTGTGGGTGAATTAACTCCAGTGTAGAAGGTTTGCAATAGGAATTCATTGGGTAGGTTGTGATGAGGACAACTCCTTTGCAACTCCTTATAACTCTCCCATGCTTCATATAAAGACTTCCCGTCATTTTGCTGGAAATTGATAATTCCTTTATTAGTCTTATTGTCTTGTTTAGAGGGAAATGCTTATTTAGAAAAACTTGCACCAATAGCTCACAAGTTATGATGTTGGATGGGTGGAGAGAATTTAACGAGGCCTTGGCTCAATCCCTAAGTGTAAAGGGAAAGAGCCTCATCCTAATGGCACCCTCCAACATCCCAATATATTGGAAGGTGTTGCAAATTTATGAGACATTAGCTAAATGAGCATTGAGATCCTCATTGGCTAACCCGTAGAATTGCATGTTGGTTCGCAACATATTTAGCAGTGATGGTTTGATCTTGAATGTATTCACTTATACCGATGGTCATGTAATCCTTTGACGATACGCATTGAGCTATGGTCTCATGATGTCCATAAGGGTTCATTGCTCTCCATGATGTGTTTCCTCCACCATCGTTCTTTCCATCTCTTTTCAGTGTTCAACTATTGAGATTTCTCATTATTGTCTGATGATATCCAAGTTGATGTGTTGTCTACTTTATGCTCGGTTTTTTTTAATTAAGGCCCTGTTTGGTTGGACGTAAAATTTTTAATGGAATAGAATATAGTGAAATGTTGTTTAGAAGAAGGATAGAATGAAACGTAATGTATGTATAATAATAATAAATGACTATTATACCCTTATATAACAAAACAAATATTATTGTCACACAGTTTTGACTCCTCCATCAGACACACATTCACTATTTTACCAACCACTGCGCTATGTCTTCTTGACTATCAAAGGAGTGTTTGATAGAGTTCTAGTGTTTAACACTATAGGTACTTCATCTTTCAAGAATCGGGATTTTCCAAAACGACGTTCTTGACGTCATTTGATTGTCTGTATGTTTTGATAGTAGGGATGGCAATTATGGTCTGACCAGCCTAGCTTGGTCTGGTCTATTTTTGGCCTACATTGACTGGGCCATGGGTCGACTATAGTAGCCCGACTGGCCTGTGGCCCACTCACTTTTTCCGAAATGATGTTTCGATTTTTTCTTTGAAAAATTACGACCCGGCCCACCTGTGGTCCGGTTGGCCATAGGGCGGGCCAGCTGCATGTGGGCCGAGCCACGAGCTGGCCCATCCCGGCATGGGCCAGCCATCGAGGTCGGACTGGGCCAGACCAAGGACGACCTGGGCCCATCCCGACCCATTAACATGCCTATTTAGGAGATTATGAAAATTTGGTTCCTAAGTAGGTCTACTACATAAGCTAAAAAGAACAACTAGGTCTTCCCTAACATAAGCACTTTTCCATTGCTACTAGGTCCTTTTCTTATGCATAGTTTTTACAGGTGAAACCTCTGCTTCTCTTTTTATAGTGTTTATGTGAAATGCTTTCACACTCTTTCTTTTATAGAGTTCCAAGAAAAAAAAAGGAGTACGAAGAATCTTATAATTCGTATGATAATTTATAAATTTGTTGTTATTGCTTGTAACTATTTTCTGTTTCTTTTTGGGATTGAATTGGCTGTATGGAGAATGACACTATCGAGTCGATGGAAGATCGTAGTTTTGTGTATTTTATGAATATGAATGTGATTGAATAGCTCTATTTGGAGTTTGTTAACTTTTTTTTTCCCGTTCTTAATGTGTTTAATTAATGCATAATAACCTGCTATGTCTTCAGATCTTAGCTGTTGAAATGACAGCTTCAACAGCTAGAGCCACAGGATGATAAAGAGGAAGAGCGAAAGTTGTTCCCATAAGGGATTGCTTGGTGATTATGGCTATGACCAATAGCAAGTCTGAAAGAATTTGCCTCATACAATTATCAAACTGTGATTGATTTATGACATGTAAATTATAAAATGTAGTTTAGAAATACCTGGAATGCTGGATAGATCCATATCCCTGTTATGAGAGAAGTTGGAGAGTGCTTCTATCCTTTTGGCCACAATGTGTGATAGATTAGAGTGATTACCGAATGGGGAACAACCATACATATATAATGGCAGAGGTTAGGGGCCCTTCATGAACCCTAAGGCTTAATGGACTAACCTACCCATTAACAGTCTGCCTAATAATATGGCCCATTAACCTTATTCCAATACACATATGACAAAGCCTAATGTGGCATTACAACACCCTAATAATTGACTCAACATTGAATCTAAGATTTTAATATTAAATTATGGTTAATGCTAGTTCATAATTTAACATTCTCCCACTTGACCTAACATAAACCAAGAGTTTTTCTAAAAATGCTTTTAAATTCAATGTCACAGTGATGTGACCATAACAACAAGTCAATTACAAGAGTAAGCGTTGTAAACAACAACAACAAACCTCAAGCCAAACAAGATGGCAAATACCCAATACTGCAGAAGTTGTGTCCGATAGGGTTACTAAACTTCATATAGGTTAAAGTATCATATCCCAATTAACATGAGTAACGTGCTGGGTTTACGGCATACACTTCCAAATATGATCCATATGTAGTCCTAAATAATGGTCCAAACATCTAACAAGGATGCCTATTGAGACCATATATCTGACACAACATCTCAGTATCACAAAAAATGAGACTCAAACAAAATGTCTCTTATTATCATAACGAGACTAAAATGTCTCTACAACCCTTATACCAACAACATATCTTATAAGTAAAAAATCAACATTGAGACTAAAACAAAATTGTCTCTCTTATACTATATAAAACATTGAGACTAAAACAAAATTATCTCTCTTATACTATATAAATGTGGCACAATATGCACGCGAACAAAATATGTCATTAAACAATAATAATGATATGGACAGTAACAATAGAATAACAATGGTCCATAAGTGTCTCGAGACATAAACAACTGAATTACATCAAAATCAATTTAATAAATGCCATACATTACCAAACTCCCACTAACCCTTAACATCATCAATTTTAATAACGCCCATACGAGTTATATGACCCTAAAAAACTACAGTTGTCAAGCCTTTGGTTAGTGGGTCCGTAACCATAAGCTCAGTGCCTATGTGCTCAATAGCAATCTTTAACTCTCAAATATTCTCTTGCATAAACTCATACTTGATGTCAAAGTTTTTGGTGTGTGTTGTGATTCTGTTATTGCAAGAGTAAGAAATGGCGGCAGAGTTATCACAATAAATGGTCAAAGGTCTAGAAACACTCTCCAGAAGATGAAAACTAGAAATTAGGTTTCTTAAACATATAGCTTGTTTAGTAACCTCAAAATAGCCTACGTACTCTGCCTCTATAATCAAATCGGTCGTGGTAGTCTACTTGGAACTTTTCTATGAAGTAACACCTCTAGCCATTAGGAATAAGTATCCAGAAGTGGACTTCTGGTCACTTATGGTACCACTATAGTTCGAATCAGTATATCCAATCACCTCAATATGACTGGATCTTCTGTAGGTAAGCATATAAGCCTTGGTACCTTGCAAGTACCTCATAACTTTCTTGGCAGCTTTCTAGTGTTCCACTCCAGAATCACTTAAGAATCTCCCAACCACACCAACAACATAAGCAATATCATGATGTGTGCAAACTTGAGCATACATAAGACTACTAACTGAAGATGAATACGGGACTTTAGCCATATTGGCTCTTTCCTCATCATTATGAGGACACTAAGATTTTGAAAGAATCTCCCATTGCATACAGGTGTTGCACATGAGGAACAAGTATTCATTCCGAACCTAGTTAATACTTTCACAATGTATGTCTTCTGAGACAAGCCAAGTATACCCCAGGATCTATCACAATAGATCTAAATGCTTAGAACAAAAAAGGCATCTCTAAGATCTTTCATATCAAAATGGCTCGACAGCATTTGCTTTGTCTCAGACAGTAGGTTCAAATCATTACTTGCAAGCAGTATATCATGAACATATAATACTAAGATGACAAATTTGCTCCCACTCATCTTGAGATAAATGCACTGATCAACTGGATTCTCATTAAATCCAATCAAAGAGACAACATTATGAAACTTCAAGTACCATTGCCTTGAGGCCTATTTTGGACCATATATGGACCTTTTCAACTTGCATACAAGATGCTCTTAACCCTGTTTCTGAAAACCAACAGGTTGATCCATATAAATGCTTTTAGACAAATTATCATTCAGAAAAGCGGTCTTAACATCCATTTGGTGCAACTCCAAGTCAAAATGAGCCGCCAAAGCCATCACAATACGTAAAGAGTCCTTAGTGGAAACGGGTGAAAGGGTCTCCTTATAGTCAATCGCTTTCTTCTGACTATAGCCCTTGGTTAGTAATCTAGCCTTGTACCTTTCTATTTCTCCTTTAAAGTTGCGTTTAGTCTTGAATACCCACTTTTAGTCAATAGTGTTACAACCAAGAGGTAATTCCTCTAACTCCCAAACATCATTATGTCCCATAGCATTTTCCACTGAGAAGAGTGAGGACTAGCCATAGCTTCCTGAAAAGTGCTAGGATTAGACAAGTCACTAATGTGGCACTCGTGTTCCTCCAAATATACACACTTCTCCCTTTGAGTGGATTTACGTACTCTTTCAGATCTTCTCAATGGCAATTGCTCCTCTTCTTGGCTTGGTCCTCCCTCTATTAAGGGTTGTGGGACAGGAAGGTCAACATTTCCAATAGGATCAACAATTGGAACAATTTGAGTTGGGGATGCTAAATCAATGGGTACATGTACATCTACACCCTCTACATTGATGAAAACATCACGTGGCTCTATTATCCCACTATCCATTGAATCTTCCAGAAAAACAACTCGATTAGATCCAATTATTCTGGTTGAATGAGATGGATAGTAAAATCTGCATCCTCTAAAGCCAATGCAATAGCCAATGAAATATCCATTGATAGTCCTAGAGCCAAGCTTCTTCAACTGTGGGTCATAAGGTTTTACCTCTGCTTTGCAACCTAAACGTGGAAATGATGCCAACTCGGTTTTTTACCAACAAATAACTCATGTGGGGTTTTGGGCATAAATTTACTAGGTACTTGGTTTAAGATATAGATAGCAGTCTTCAAACAATCACCCACAGATATTCTGGTGAAGAAGAATGTGCAAGCATACACGTCACCATCTCTATAAGAGTACGGTTTCACCTTTCAGCAATCCCATTATGTTCTGATGTACCAAGCATTGTGTATTGAGCTTCAATTCCACAATCTTGAAGAAATATAGCAAATGGCCTTGGGTTTCTACTAGCTTCATTATATCTTCCATAAAACTCTCCTCCTCTATCAGATCTGACTGCATTTATTTGCTTCCCTGTTTTGAGTTCCACAGCTACTTTAAAACTCCTATAAGCCTCTAAAGAACCAGACTTTTCACGAATGAGTTCAATCCAACCAAATCTACAATAGTGATAAGTGAAAGTAATAAAATATCTATAACAACTTATAGTTGCTGTGAGTGATAGGACCACAGATATTAGTGTGGATCAGCTCTAGAATTTCTTGACTTCCAGTACCTACCCTTTTCCCTGTTTTGCTGGAAAGTTTGCCCTTAATGCATTCTACATATGTATTGAAGTATGAGAAATCCAGTTCAGGTAAAATGCCATCCTTAATTATTCTCTCAATTCTCTCTTTAGAATATGACTAAGACGTCTGTGCCATAGCATAGCAAAATTATCATTCAATCTACTGCGCTTACTGCCACTAATAGAATTCATAGTTGGTTGATTGGAATCGATTTGCAACCTATATAAGCCATCGGAAAGAATACCATAACCATGCCATGGCCAATAATGCAAGAATCATAATAAATGGTAACTTTCCCATTACTGAAATGAAAAGAATATCCACATCGATCCAAAACAGAAACTGAAATCAAATTCCTCTTCATAGAGGGTACATAAACAGTGTCATTTAAATCCAAAACATGAACAGAAGGTAATCTTAAACTAACAAGCCCTACATGCTCCACACCTACTTTGCTGCCATCTCCAACCGCAACTTGTAATTCCCCATCACTTGGCCTCCTCCTCCTTTTGAACACCTGAAAAGAGGTTGCATCATGAATAGAGGCCCCAGTATCCAACCACTAAGAATTGAGTGGAATATCAACCAAATTGGATTTAAAACAAATGAAGGCTAAGGGATTACCTTTCTTCTGTTTCTTCTCAAGCCAACTTTTAAAGTTCTTACAGTCAACCTGCTTGCGCCCATACTTCTTGCACCAGTTATAGTTACCTTCAAAAGATTTCTTTGCATTCACAACCTTCTTCTTATCAAAATAGTGTTTAAACTTCTTCTTGCCATTATCAAACTTCCTCTTTTGTGTGGATTTATGCATAATATCCTAAACAGAATGAGATGTACTCTTCTTCATATTTTCTTCTTTTTGAGTAACAATAGAGATCAACTCATTCACAGTCCAGTCACCCTGAGTAGTATTGTAAGTGGTTCTCATGACACTGAACTTTGGAGGTAGGGACTCAAGAATTTTCCAGGCGAGGTAACTCTCACCCAGTTCCACTTTCATATCCTGCAACTTGTTATAATAATGAGAAGCTTCATGCAGTGCTCACGAACACCGCTTAGACCATCATACTTGGTCTTACTCAGAAGAGAGAAATAGTGATCTTTCTCAGCTTTGTCAATCTTGAGGAACTTTTCACCCACAACTTTCAAGAATTCCTTTGCAGAGGTATAATCTGGAATGCTTTTCTTTATGGTCTTATCCATGTGATAAGACAAGAACATCAGGCACACCCTGTTAGAATGTTGCCACTTGATATATATGTAGCTTTTTCATGTTCAGAAGACTCAGGCGATGGCATAGGAGGTGCGTCTTCTATCAAAGCCATATCTATGTTCATCATGGCCAAACTCAGCTTCATAGAGTCCAACCAATCCTTATAATTGGACCCAGTTAGAACAATTGCTGCGTTAGACTTTGTAGCAACAAAAGCAACTGGTATGCAAGAAAAAAAAAGAAGAAGAAAAACTGGGAGATTTAGTCAATATTGGAGGTAACAAATATGGTTGATTTCAAATTTAGAGCTCTCATGTCACCGTAATTGTGCTGATAGCCTCAATTACAGTCCATGAGCACACTCCCTCATCTTAAATACCACATTTCAAGATTTAACACCAAAAGGGCATTTAAAATAAAAAATATATACAAAGACTCAACCAAAGAATCACACCTAGCACCGACACCAATATAGAACATAAACATAAAATATCACATCTTTAATATCATTCTGATAGGGTATGTATACTAATAATGCAATTTCTTCAAAACAAATTCCAGAAATAATTTACGCAGCCTCTCATCTGAATTGTTCCCATGATGGGCAGGCTTACAACTAGATAAGGTAATTTAAATTCTTACTTTCTGGACATATAAACCAAGGTTCCAAAATTTAGAAGCAGTTCCAGTAAATTAATTCAATTTACTAGCATTTAAATATCATAAATATGCTTCCAAATTTTGTTCTATATCTAAATAGTGCTAGTTGGGAGAGTGTTTCATATATGTCATTGGAAACAGGTTTAGGAGACTACAGAAAAATTTTCAGGTCAAATTTCCGAGAGCAAAGTACTCAAATCTTAATTTTAAAGCTCGAAAAACAAAATTCCAACCTAAATAATTTTCGTGACCATAAAATTACTAAAAATTACTAATAAATTAGAAATTAAAATAATTAACAATAAAAAAATCTCAAAAAAACAATGCTCATATGGTCTTCATGCGCCACATGCACCATGAGGCGCAAGTGAGCTTCAATCATAGGCCCCAATGACGTCAGCTGACGTCATATGTCGGGACTCGCAAATTGACCTGAATGTCGACCCAGTAAGCTTGCGTAGTGTTGACGTCATGATGACATTGTCCACTAGGCTTATGTTGATGGCATGATGATGTCATAGGATGACGTCATCAACCAATATCTGAACCTGAGTGTGAACTCGACCTTATTGTCGACCCGCGACGCCTAAACTTGACCCAGTTCACGACCTGCGATGGTTAAGCCTTCTCGTCCCTATTCATCATCCCAGATTTGAATTTCTAGGTTTTCCGGAAACGCTTGATGATTTTTTTTACACAATAAAACATGTTTTGTTCATAAAACAACATCAAATTAAGCAAGAGTCGAATTCTGGAAAGTATAAGGTTCAAGATACATTAAATACATTCAAACAATCCATGAAATCATTAAAACATTCATGACGAACATGATTCCATGTAATTCTAATCATGCTATTATAACATAAAATTTTGGAATAAACACATCCTTAATTTCCCACTATGTGCTAAATAGCGTGATCCAAAAAGGGGGAAAAAAGATTTAACCTTTTACAGCTATAAATCAAATCACAATCATCTCTGATACCAAATGAAAGAATTTGGCTCATACAATTATCAAACTGTAATTGATTTACAGCATGTAAATTATAGAATGTAGTTTAGAAATACCTGAAACGCTGGATAAATCTATATCCCTATTATGAGAGAAGTTGGAGAGTGCTTCTGTCCTCTTGGCCACAATATGTGATAGATTAGAGTGATTACCGAATGAGGAGTAACCACACATATATAACGGCAGAGGTCAGGACCCCTCCATATAAACCCTAAGGCTTAATGGACTAACCTACCCATTAACGATCAGCCCAATAACATAGCCCAATAACCTTATTCCACTACACATACGACAAAGCCTAATACGGCTTTGCAACACCCTAATAATTGACACAACATTGAATCTAAGATTTTAATATTAAATTATGGTTCATATTAGTTCATAATTTAACAAAGGCTAGGCTGCCAGTAGAAAAGACCATCACTTTATCATCTCTTATCGCTCCAAGACTGGTAAAAGTTTATTTGCGTTTGTTATTTTTCTTAATATTTTTTATTGTTTGCTTATAACTCTGATTTGCCAATTTGTTACCGATTGAAGTCTTTGTTTTGATTTAGTTGCATGTTTATGTATGATCCGTTCGAGTAGATGGATGAGTGATGAACTAGGTTGGGGTGCTATGTTGATGAGCTTGAAGTTCGATGGCCCTATTTCAAACTATTTTTCATCACATATACATGTATCAGTGTCGGTGTATTCCTCGTTTTAATGTATGTAGTATGACAGTTGCCAAAGATATTGCATGCAAGAACTTAGAAACTATCAAAAGAGGATTAAGAATGTCACCAAATGCTAGGGTGGATTTTCAGATGACAGTTTAATGTCTTGACTTTACGTCTTTTCTCCTAGGCTCGTAAAGGTGGAGTTGATGAGGCATTAGAGTTCTTGAGGAAGCTCTGCATTGGACAGGTCAAATTCTTCTTCTTCTGTTAGTTGGTCTTTGCTAGATGATCTTTTCTGTTCACTAATTATGTTGGACTATATAATGCGCCTACTAAACTTTTTTCTACAGGAAGTCACTTTCAGGGTGGATTATTCTGTGCCATCTATTGGACGAGAATTTGGTTCAGTATTTCTTGGTGACAGGAATGTTGCTGTGCCTGTGCTTGTTCTTTCTGAAGGCTGGGCAAAGTTTACCTTTTATTCCAGCTATATCAATACAGAATAAGATTCCTAAATTTGTGCTTTGTGTACGCGTAAGAGCTATAAAGATACGAAAAAGAATGGATGCAGGAGTTTGGAAATCACAGGGATCTCAAATACGGATGAAGGAAATTAAAGACGTTCCTGACTTTCATGTACTTGGTTAAAAGCAAATTAATAATGCCAATATAAACTAGTTCACCAGTTTATAATCTTTAATCACGATTTTTGCAGGATGTTTCCAGTTGGCAACTTGTAAACCTACATCATCTAATCAGAATATCACGGCGTATGGTGTCTTGATTTTTTAAGTGATCAATTCGATGCTGCAGGCTTGAAACTATAGTTGCAGAAACTTTCTATCAACTTAAAGTTACTAGGTGGATAGAGTTAGGTTCACAAATATGTTTCCACTTCCACTTGCAACCCAGCTTCTGTCTGATTCATGCAGTGGTCTGTGGTTCTTCCTGTAGTTTTAACTCTCATAGCAATCCAGAATGATAATGGCAAGATTGTGGAATTCATATCTGACATGTACTTCACCAAATGGGCATTGGAAGCATTTGTCATATCAAATGCCAAAAGCTTAGGTTATTCTACTCTATATGTTAGACAATTTTAGCCCCAAAGGGCAATTTTGTCTTTGTCTCAATTTTTGGACCGATATTAATTGTGATTTTGTT
>JAOSBN010071963.1:0-13065 GCA_027563595.1 Erythroxylum suave | reverse complement strand
TTCTTTATTGTGCCTAAATATCAAAATTGCATAAAGAACACAAGAACAAAGTGACAACATCAACTTTATTTCATAAACATGTAATTACAAAACACGTTATATGTCCATTACAAAACAAGAACTATCTATAATCAACTAAACTCTACGCAATCCTAAGCTTCTCACATGAGCTTTTAACACATCTCTAGGAATGGGTTTAGTCAAAGGATCAGCATTCATCTTGTTTGTAGATATATACTTAATGGCAACTTCCCTCTTTCTAATAGTGTCTCGTATAAAATGATAACTCCTCTTGATGTGCTTTGTCTTCCTACGGAACCTAGGATCTTTAGCAAATTGAATAGCAGCAGTGATGTCGCAATGCATCTCTATGAGATCATCAGGCCTCAGGGTGAGGTTGAGATCCTATAGAAAACTCCTAAGCCACATAGCTTCCTGCACAGCTTGGCAACACGCAACGTACTATGCTTCCATGGTTGACAAAGCAATGCAGTCTTGCTTCTTATTGCACCATGATATAGCTCCCCAACCAAGGATGAAAGCATATGCAGAGGTTGATTTAGACTCATCCAAATCACCACCCCAATCAGCATCAGTATAACCTCTCAGCTTCAAGTCACCACCTTGATAGCATAGGATTAGGTCACTCGTACCACGAAGGTAACGAAAGATTCTTTTGACAACTTGCCAATGAGCAGGTCCTGGGTTACTTTGGAAACGACTTACCAAACCAACCGCAAAACAAATATCTGGCTGTGTACACAACATGGCATACATCAAACTTCCTATGGCATTTGCATAAGGAATAGTGCTCATTTCCATCTTTTCTTTATCTGTTTTTGGGCACTGGTTAAGGCTTAGTGTTAGACTTTTGTTAACTAGAGTATCAACGGGCTTGGAATTATGTATTCGAAACCTCTCCAATATCTTATGGATATAAGTCTGTTGGGACAAACCCAAGAGTTTCCTGGATTGATCTCGAATGATTTCCACTCCTAAGACAACCTAGCTTCACCCATATCCTTCATCTCAAAGATAGAGGATAGCCACTCCTTAGTAGCGTTGATCATCTCCATGTTATCTCCAGCCAAAAGTATGTCATCAATATATAAGGAGAGAAACAAAATCCCATCCTCTGTTCTCTTGACATATACACAATGATCTTCATCTACCATGGACAAGCCAAAAGAAGTAATGGCTTCTTGGAATCTAAAGTACCACGTTTTGGAAGACTGCTTAAGACCATATATAGATCGTTTTAGGCGACAAACCTTATCCTCTTGACCTTCTGATACAAAACTAGTAGGTTGATCCATATATATCTCTTCCTCAAGTGCACCATTGAGAAAGGCAGTTTTTACATCCATTTAGAACAACTCAAGATCCAAATGAGCAACCAGGGTAAGAAGGAGACTAATAGAGGCAAATCGCACCACAGGAGAAAATATCTCTATGAAGTCAACACCCTCGATTTGGGCAAAGCCCTTCGTCATAAGATGAGGTTTAAACTTGTCAATCGATCCATCTGCCCTATGTTTAATCTTGAATACCCATTTGCACCCAATAGATTTCCGATTGGGGCAGAAGATCAACAAGTACCCAAACCTTATTCCTCGATATAGAGTCCATCTCTACCCTCATCGCACTAATCCATTCATCCTTATTTGGCGAAGTTATTGCCTCTTCATAAGAAGTAGGCTCCTCCATTTCTAAAGAAGTTCAAAAGAAAATATCCTCTTCGAACTGAAAATATCATCGAGGAATTCTCCCTCACTCACTTCTTCAAATCAAAGGACCTTGATCATTTACTTGAGAGGATGAAGGACTACTCCCACTATCCCCATAAGGAGTAGATTCCTGAATATGGGGACTAACCACATTTTCAGGGTTTGAGTTCTGAGAAGAATTCTCATTTTCAGGTAAGATAGTTTGAGGACTAACCTCCATGTCAGATTGATCCACTCATTGTTAGTAAATGTATCCAGAATAACAAGACTTTTCCCGTTGGTTCCTACATCAAGTGGAATTGCATCACTCTGGGTGACTTGGTGACTATTCAAATTCCCCCCTTCACCAAGAGATTGGTGCAAATCCAGCTACTCATACAACGCAAGGTCCTTTCTAACTTCACTGACCTTCAGGAACTGATCCTTAAGAAAGTTGACATTTCTGGAGTCTATTTCTATCATGCCACCATTAGGGTGTTCACTGTACATCACATATCCTTTCGAATGTTCAGGATATCGAATGAACATCTTTTTAGTCGCCTTTGGACCAAGCTTCCCATGTTTGTGGGTCAGGTTGAGCACATAGCCTGCCAAACCCCATGATCGTAAATGATGCAAAGAAGGCTTCCTCCCAGTCTATAACTCATACGAAGTGGTAGGCACACTCTTCTTAGGTACACGGTTAAGAATGTAAGCTACCGTGAGCAGTGCATCCCCCCAAAAACTAATAGGGAGGTTGGCTTGAGCCATCATCGATCTAACCATGTCTAGTAAAGTGCGATTTCTACGATCTGCAACACCATTTTGCTGCAGAGTATGAGGAATCGTGAGTTGCCTAATGATACCTTTTTCCTTACAGTAGCTACTGAACATATCAGATAGATACTCACGACCATGATCGGTCCAAAGAGTCTTAACTTTTCGGTCCAACTAGTTTTCCACTTCCACCACATAGCGTTTGAATGTATCAAGTGCTTCGTGGTGATGAGACAACAAGTAAACATGCCCATAGCATGTATAGTCATCTATAAAAGTGAGGAAATAAAATGCACGATGACGTGCCTTGACGTTCATGGGTCCACAAATGTCTGAATGGATTAACTTTAAGGGATTTGATGCTCTAGAAGCTTTACCAAAAGGTTTCTTTCTAGCCTTACTAGCTAAACAAGGCTCACATCTAGGCAACTTAACCTTAGTGAGATAGTCTAAAAAACCTTCTTTAGCTAGCCTGTTCATTCAATCTTGGCCTATATGACCAAGTCTAGCATGCCATCTAATAGATTCAAAATCAATATCATTGGAAACATATGCAAGCGAGGAATTATTACTTAAATAATTGTCATCCAAAGCCAAAATATAAAAACCATCTCTAAAAATACCATGACCAAACATATCGTCACGATATTTGATGTCCAAACCATCTGACCGAAAATCAAAGGAAAAACCAAGTTTCACTAAAGAAATCACAGAAACTAAGCAGCATCGCACCCCAGGTGCGTAGAGAGCATCATGAAGGAGCAACACATTCCCTCCCCAGAGCTTCATTTGGTAAGTCCCTATTCCGAGAACGGCTTCCTCGCTTCCATTCCCTAAAGCAACTATTCGTGATCCCACAAGAAGTTTGTGGTAATCAACGAACCCAGCCCGGTCATTAACTACGTTCTGGCTTGCTCCCAAATCTACAATCCATTTAGGAAAGGAGTTAGCAACTAATGTATGAGAACAAAAACATACTTTAGTAAAAATAGGGGATGAAAGTAGCTTCTTAGGCTCAGAACAATCTCGAGCATAATGGCCTTTCTTACCACAGTTATAGCACTTCACACATGCTATGTCCTTAGGACCCTTAGCCCTAGGTTGCTTAGCAATCTTCTTTTTAGCAGGAGGTGCTCGTGAGAAATTTTGAGATTTCTTAGCTTGCTTAGCAAATCTGTACTTGTTCCTTTTAGGGTTACCCCCTTCAGCAACAAGAACAGGGGCGGAACGACCTGAAGCCCTAAGGCGCTCGTCCTCCATCTCAACATGTCGAGCTATCTCAGCACATGATTTCAGGTTAACATTGTGGGACATCAAAGTCTTAAATGGTATCCATCTATCATCCTTGTCAGGAAGTGAACGAATCACATTATTGACCTGTTCATATTCAGAAATCTCAACTCCACCAGCCTTAAGGTCACGAAGGATAGCACTTAAAACACGCAAGTGCTCGGGTATAAATAGAGACAAATCGATCTTATATTGAGGCCAGTTAAGATGTAAGGTTCGCAGCCTTGTGGCTGAAGTCTGCCCAAATGCTTCCTTAAGGCCGTCCCACATCTCTTTAGCAGTGGGGTACACCTCAAACTGACCAATGAGATCGTCGTGCATGCAAAACAACATAGAATAGCATGCACTTCGATCTTTTTCGGCCTATTCATCGTACTGCACCCTCTGGATTTCATACTCAACCAATTCCTCAAATGTATCACCTTCATTTGGTTCCACAGGTTGAGCCATAACACTCGATATATGCTTTAGCACACCCTTTTCATTCAAGAGGTAGTGAACCTTCCAGTGCCAGATGTCATAGTTCGTACCATTCAACTTATCAGTGGTGGCTAGATCGGTTATCATGTTTGAGGGTGCCATATCTACAAGTATATGTATAAAATGGACATTAGGCACAATTTATTATAATTAAACTAACTAAAGTCCCTACTTATATATCACACATTCGAAAATTTTCTCATAATCATCACATGCAATATAAACTAATAACAATAGTATTTTAATTATTTCCACTAAAAAATTGAAACATATTAAAAGAAAATATATGAAACTTATTCATATAAGGATAGTTAGTAATTTATTCCATACACAACCAATATATATGAAACTTATTATAATATATAAAACTTATTTATATATTTGAAAAGGTAAATTCAAATATATAAAACTTATTATATAATATAAAGGATAAATTAATTTAACAAATAAATGAAGAATATATAGCAGGATGGTCAAATTAGCAATAACTCAGTCTCAGACAAACCAACATAAAGAGTTCCAAAACAGTCCAAAAGTAAAGGCCCAAATGTTATTTAATACACAAAAAGGGTCACTATTATTACATGAACAAAATAAAGCCCATATGTAAAGAAAACAAATCAATAAAAAACTATTTTTTTCAAACCCATTGAAAGTGACGCCTCAACAAATCAGACACTTTTTAAAAACCTATCTTATTAAAACCTATCACTACTTTCTCCATGAAAAAGACTCCAAACAGGTCACTTAAGCTGCCCCTCTTGAACACATCAAGACTTCATCCCCTTCTTTTGAACATCGAGCATTTCATGAGAGCACTAAGCTATCCTTTGCTTTGTGAATCATCTCACACAACTTATGATCTACAAAAATATGGTAATCCTCGTTACTCCAGTCGCATAGATCGACCCATATAGAGTCGAAAATCACCAAGAAAGCGAGTTTACTTGGATGCGTGACGCACACGCACTGCCAAACTACTGCCATCGCAAGCTATTTTCGAGGCAAAGGTATAGATCAGGGAGTGGGTAGTCGATTGAAGGGGCTCACACGTTTCTGATGGGTAAGTTTGAACACCACCTCTTTCACTTCTTTGTGTTTTTAATAGGCCATGCTAAGATATGCAAAGAAACAGGGTCATAGTTGAGATTAATGCACACAATAGCATCTGCATAAGGTTACTAAAACTATACTTGTATAAACATGAAAACTAACTTACATGTTTATCACAGATTAATTCGGGGCATAACAGAGGGAGAATAACACAGGCTCTGATACCACTGTTGAAATAAAGGGACTAACCTTTAGATACGCTGTTCCGATGCGGAATTAGGATCATCTCCCTGTTGCAATACCCACGTAATGTCCGGTCCCGGTGGCTATTAGAGTTGCTGGTGTTCCACGCCGCAATTCCCCGGTCTAGAAGATGGAGGACTAGTGAGATTGATTCTTTTTGTGAATTTTGTGCAAGTTTTTATTAGTAAAAAATATATCTTTAACTAAAGGAAGCACCATTATATAACCCTCAATTAGCCCCTAATTAAACCTATTAATTGGGGTTAATTAAGGATACTTAATGTGGCTGTTACAAAAGGCCAACAATGATAACAAAGGCGACATCTAGTAACAAGTTTCCATTTGTTAGATTAGAAGATCAATTGGCAAATGTACTCACTAAGGCGACATCTAGTAACAAGTTTCAAGACTCACTTGACAAATTAGGTGTTAGAGATATCTTTGCACCAACTTGATGAAGAGTGTTGGCGTGAGTCAAAAAAAATCTATGTATATGGAACCTAAAACTGTATTAATTCTTTGATTTGGGGGACTGACTTAATTCTTGCCTCACATCTTGTATAGCTAAAGATAGATTTTGAAATCTCTCCTTATACATGTATATATTTGATACCGGTGATGAATGAAGTGCATTGCTATGTTTAATAGTCTTCTTCAAACTCCAATCCAGTCATCGGTTGGAATGACACAGTTGGAGGACGAAGTTCTTCGTCTTCTCCTATGCTTAATGGCTCCCCAATCTATTCTAGGTTTCCCCATCATCTATTATGAGTAAATGGAACTGTTTCTTTTGAAACCTACGGCCAGGTATATAGCATTCATCAATCCAAAAGCAAATCCCCATGACTCTCTTTTTGTCCAAATCTTTTTTATTCATTGTTCTCGGTTGTGGAATTCCCTACGAAGACTTAGTTCTCATTAAAATCCCTAGAGGAATGGGAAATGGAAGTAAGCCCTTTCCCCCTGATTCCTTAGCCTAGGAAGGTGGTTAACGTATTTACTTCACCCCCCCCCCCGTTAGCAAGTCCTAACCCTGTCACTCTCTTGTATGTTCCCTTATGCAGGAACATGGAAATATCAGCCATAACCACAACTTCCTCTTTCCTTATGATGGAGTAGGCTTGTTAAAGGGTTTGAAGGTCTAATAGTTTCACTAAAAGTCCTAATTTTGGTCTGAGCCCTTTTAAAAAGAACCCTACCAAGTATTCTTCTGATAGTTTTAATCTATTAGAATAACTGTCAACATGATGACAGTAATCCTGCATTATTCCCTCCTAATGCAGCTCCTTAAAGTTCTCGATAGGGTTATTGAAGATTTTTCAATCAAATCATTCCTTGGTCGTTTTCGTAAAGCTTTTCCATCCCAGTTCCCTTATTTCATCCTTTTTCCTCACTCGTTGCTGATACTTTCTTGTGTTGGACCTTCTAAGCGAAGAGTGGCAATCCTTGCCTTAGTGGATTATAACGTGTGGTCTACAGCAAAAGAATGCTTACAATTGCAGATCTAGCTTTTAACCACGTTGCCTTCAAAAGTGGGAAAATCAATCTTACTGAATTGTGTCAGTGCAATGTACCCATCATGCCCCCTATCAGTTCTCCAATTATGTTCTTCCCTTTCATCTCGTGGCTCTCCTTTATGTCACCACCCATTGCATGAATTGATGGAACAGGATCTTTAGCTCCTGTACCTTTTTTTTCAATGTCTTTAAAACAAGATCAGTTATCAAACTGATTAAAGAAAAAGTTTAAGGTTTAAAATTTAACCGCTATTAAAAAGTTATAAAACCAGTTAATAATAAATAAGAAATAAAACTTGTAAGAGTAAGTAAAAATAAAATATTTATTAAAACAAAAAATACATTAATATTTTTATAATTTTAATCAACAAATACTAATATTTTTAATATCATAAAAATTAAAATTTACATCTTCATCTCATTTAAAATTTTACTACTTATTTCAAATATATTCTTTTTTTTATTAGTGTACATATAAATTGATATTTTCAAAGAATAAAAACTAATTATATATCCAACTATTTGACAAATTATTGGCGATTATTTATCTTTTATTAACATATTATTTATTTCCAGACAACGCCTCAAGATGGTTATGATAAATTTGTTCCTTTATTTACATAATACAAATCTATCAAGTTGTTACACTAGGCCCTACTGTTGAGCAAGTTTCACCTAATGTAAAACTATCAATATTCGGTCAATCTCACGAGGAATTAGCCAAAACTAAATAAACTTAATTTTGTTTAAGGTTGTGAAATATGATTTGAGAAAATAAAATTCAGAAATTGAACAATCAAATAAAATTGAGCATTAAACTACTTAACAATTGAGCTGTCATAATTAAACAAGGATGATCAATTATGAACTATTTGATTCGTTCTATCATCAATTTACTCCCTTAACCAATTTTGATTCAATTTGGTGTCAATCCTAGATTTCCAAAGGGTTTAATTATTCTCTCTCAAGACCTAATCGGTTAACCCCGAAGTAAATCACTTGTTAATATATAAATCATGTATAATATGCAAAATACACAAGAAGGGGTTAAATTGTGTTAAATGTCTAAGATATGAATCTTTAAAATCTTCTTGATTTTCTTGACAAATATAGATGATTACAAGATTAAACGGACGAGTAATGCAATAGCGGAAATTCGTATCTGTTCCTTAGCCTCTTCAGGTTCTAGCATTTCTTTCACTCAAAAAGATATTGTTTGAGCTTCCACACTCACGTTACAGATGTATTTTCTCCCTTTCATTCTTTTCTCTTAGAATATTTTTCACAATATGGCACTTGAGCATAGAATTTCTCTAGGTATTTTTGTACATTCAGAATTCTTATTAAAGTCGATGACTACAACTAATATTTATAACGTAAATCTCCAACGGTCTTCTTGAGAAATCTACTTGTAGATTCTTCTAAAGTCTGTTATTAGTTAAGTCCTATATCCAACTCCAACTAACTGACGTTCTAGCACATTCTTCAATTACATCGACTTATTTAGATTCGTATGATTTGTCTAGTGTCTTAGACTTAATCACTTCGTTTGACCTGCCTTAGACATTTTGTCTTATTCAGCTTTTACTTAACTATCATATTGATTTGATGATTTGTGCCACTTATATTTATCTGCGCACTTAACAAATTCATCAAAACAGTTCACACACTTCTATTATTATTATTATTTGACTTTCATCAAAATCAATACAAGAAGTGAAGTCTTCTTGACGTAATAATCTCCCCCTTTTTGATGATAACAAATAAGCATAATATTAGAAGATAAAAATAATATTTAGATGAATAAATCATTATCCAGAAATTGTCTAATTTTCTAATTCTCCTTTCTACTGTTCTCCCCCTATTTGTTATTAATAAAAATGATAGTTTATTTTAGACACTTTGAATCAGAAAACATTTATTGCAGATCAGTGCAGATCGTCTTGAGGTCTTCTTCTATAGAAACACGTAGAAGTGCTAATTCCTCATGAAGATCACCCATTGCATCACCTAGTTCATTAAGCTTAGTATCAATTTCCTCAATGTTTTTAGCTAAGACTTCCTGAACATCATTCCGCTTGTGACTAGCTTCAGTCCATTCGATGAAATTCTTCAAGATCTTAGAATTAACGGTGGCATCTTGTAGCATTTCACTAAATGGATGAATATGTTCAAAGACAGATGATTTTCTAGGTGAATCGTCTAATTCTATAATTTTAATTAAGGTTATTTTGAAAGGTTGTTTTTCATCAGGGATATCAAGACCATCAGGTATGGGTAATTTGTAAATCGGTTGCCCTAGAAGGTGTAAAATAGTTTTAACTGAAGGAATGAAACCTAAGGGTTTGAAATAAATGAGCAAATGCACAAAGGTTTCTAAGTTAAAATCGATATCTTCAATTGCGATACCTTTATACCTTCCCTCTAATATTGTGCCAACTACCTTGAATCTTACGTCTTTAGTAGATGCTCCAAAATTACTTCCTGATTCCCTTGATATATGATGTGATACATAGATGCTTACAGGTTGAGCTGCGTGACATACATCTTCTATGTTCTTTACTGCCACTTGAATTTCCTCTTCTGTGAGATCAACTTCTCGTCTTTTAGGAACTTCTTCTTCTTTCCTTTTTCTTTGTTGACTACCAGTGCTGGACTTCTAGGTTGTACATCTGGTACAATCTTGATTATCATTCTGTTTGTCAATGGATAGATTGTATAAGGATCTTTCGTAATCTTTAATGGATATGGTTCTGCCTTTTCATCTTGCAGAATACTATATAGTCTTCATTCTTCAGGACTTAGAAGATGTACCATCTGATCATTTACTGTTATAGGTTCAACTTGAATCTTAACTTTCTGTTTAAATGTTTCTCTGATGATAATTGAACCTCTGTTACAATCAGGTGTTGATCCTTCTGTGACTTTCATCTTTAAATCGTCCTTCTTTATCGGTTGAGGAGGGTTGTAAGTTACTAGCTGCTGTCAGACAATGTCTTCGTCTTCTTTTCAATAATCTGTGTCTTTTGTAATTAGGGCGTCTTAGCCTTCCTCTTTGAAGACACTTGGTGGGTTGGTTGTTGAACCTTGCTTTCCTTCTTCTCTGGAATCGTCTTTGCTTGTATTGGCTTATCAGATGATTGTTCAGCCTTTACCTTTGTTGATATTCTTTTGAACGATCGAGGTTTTGCTTGTTTTTTAGACGAAACATTTCCTTTCCTGCTTCATCTTACTGAAAGCTCCCCCTTAGACTGTGCTTTTGGTGTGAAATCCTCATCCGCTTCGGCTTCAGTCTTGATCCCTATTTTGTGAATATTAGAGGCATTGATAACACTATTAACATCTAGTTTTACTCTGTTTACTCTATCAAGTAGGATTCCAGATGCTTTGAAAAATCTTGTTAACAACATACTATAAGGTAAAGAACTACTCTTTAGATGACAATCCTCTCTAGCCTTTATCATGTACTTCAGAATCAAAAATCGAAGATTAACAGGTTGGTGAGTAAGTTGATGAAACAAACAATGTTCATCATTCATTGTCACCACGTCCTTTGGTTTTGCTCTCAGTAGGATACAGTGGAGAAGAAGTGAGTGAAGAACCCCAGCCTTTGGAATGAGGGTTGAAGACTTCTTGACTCCAGGATTACCGAATCCATATAGTTGTCGATTGATGTTGGCTTCGTCTATATGACTTTGAGCGATCCAATCTATATTGTTGAACAATTTTGCTCCTTCATTTAGACACCCAATAACCTCCACAATGGAATCTTGTGTGATTATTACCGACAATCGATCTACCATCGACACCAAGGGGTTGTCTACCACCTTTGCATTCTTCTAGAACTCATATATTTCATTCAAATATACCAACTCTCAGATATTGAAGACGTTCTTCCATCCAACTGCTTCAATCTTAGGTTTGATATTCATCCAAGCATTCTTCAAGGAAGTGAAATCAACGAGTCTTCCATAGATAAGAGATTTCAGCATTTTCCAATCTGTAAAAGGTAAACACTAAACAAAGGAATGTATTTCGCTTTAAGAAGCGAGGTTAGTATCTAGAAAATATTAAGAGAAAGATATAAAATGAAATGAGAAGAGTTTGATGTTTAGAACAGAGCATTGGATCATCTTTGTTGAGAGAACTTTGAACAAGTCGGATTTGAAGTTTTTCACGAAAATTCTAGAATGTGAAATGTTGCAAATATTGCTTTTTATATACACTTTTAGAAGTTTACTTTTCAGCTTCTTCAGGACGAATCGTCTGGATCATGGAGTTTCAGACAAATGGTCATTTAATATCACCGTATTCAAATTTCATTTGATTTCCTTCAATTTGTCTTCACTTAAGGGTTTGGTGAAGATATCTACCCATTGTTGATTCGCCTTAACAAATTATAGATTTATGATCCCTCTTTGTATATAGTCTCTTATAAAATGCTGTCTAACTTTAATATGTTTTTCCTTTAGTGTTGTATTGGATTCTTTGAGAGATTGATAGCACTTGTGTTGTCACAGAGGATTGGAATCTGATCTTCTTAGATGGAATAATCCTCTAAATAATACTGTATCTATAATATTTGTGAACAATAGCTTGCAGCTGACATGTATTCAGCTTCTGCAGTAGATAAAACAATTGAACTTTGCCTCTTGCTTGACCAAGAAATTAGATTATGACCAAGAAAGTGACAACCTCCACTTGTACTCTTTTTATCAATCCTATCTCTAGCATAATTAGCATCACAGTAACCAATTAACCTGAAATCTTTAATTTTCTCATACATTAAGCAAAGACTAGTAGAACCTGCCAAGTATCTCAATATTCTTTTAACAGAAATCTAATAAGATTCTCTAGAATCTGCTTGAAATCTTGCATATCACTACAAGAAAATCACAGAATAACGGCGGGATATTTCCAACGGAAATAATTCTGATGCTATTTACTAACGGAATGAACAATTCCGTCAGTAAAAACGTTTAAGTTACCGACGGATTGATGTTGCCGTTGGTAATACCGGCGGGAATGAATTCGCGCAAAATCTCCGACGACATATAGCGACGACAAAGCTTGACCAATGGGTAAAAATGTGGGAACAATTCTTGCTTTTTAATTGCTTCGGACAATTACTGATGGAAGAGTATCCGTCGGTATATATACCGACGGAATTATACTCTTCTGGTGGTAATAAATACGAAAAATGCTCCCACCTTTAAAACTGTTTACCGACGGGTTTCATTCCGTCGACAATGGGTTTACAGAATTCTGTTTACCAACGGAATATATATTCCATCGCTAATTGTCTACCAGATGTCATCTTTGAGACAACCACAACTTACTGACAGAATTAGTTTTTTGTCGGTAACGTGTGACAAAGGTTTGTTGGAAGAGGAGATTACCAACGAAATTGGTGTTCCGTCGGTAACTAAAGGCAGCGGTTGAACAATTAACCGTAATTTACCGACAAAATGGGCATTCCGTTAGTAAACCAAAGTTATCTATTCAGCTTGTGCCGTCAGTTACTGACGGAACACCAATTCTGTCAGTGATTAAGTTTCAAATGCCTATTATTACCGCTCCTTTATCGACAGAATTGGTCATTCCGTCGGTAACTGTAGACACGCTCGTCATCCAAACGACGAGAGAAACCCTAGATTACTGACGGAATGACAATTCCATCGGTAATTGAGTGTCTTTATATTACCACCTCCCGCCACCTACCACACCCCCAGCGCCTGCGCGCTCATTTCTCCTCTCCTCCTCACATTTTCCGACCCTGTTCTCGCATTTTCCAGCCATTTTTGAAGTATTGTCTTACTCATTGTGAGTTGTTTGAGGTAAACTCTCTAATAAATATGTTATTTCTACCAAAAAAAAGCATGTTTATTGTTGATATTTGGTTAATTATTAGTGATGTTTGCGATTTTTCATGTAATTATTGGTTTATTTGTTGTTTATATGTGTTATTGTTGGTAAATAATAGAAAAATGTAATTGATT